>VZTH01013254.1:0-14152 GCA_013397815.1 Aleadryas rufinucha | reverse complement strand
GCTCAGCTTCTCCCGCTCCATCACCGCCGCCTCCGGCCGCGCCGGCTCGCCCCTGGCTCTGCAAGTCCTTGTGACTTTGGGGAAGGCTCCGCGAGAGCAGGATGGAGGCAGGAAGGCGCTGCCCACCTCCCGCTTCTTCTCCGCTGCAGAGAGCAGCCGAGGCAGACTCCCTGAGCCCCCGTGTGCCCCGTCCCTCTGGAGCAGGGGGTTGTTTTGGAGCCGGTCCCCCCGCCCCGACGGCCGCTTGTGCTCCCTGTAGATGTCCGGTGGTGGGAGGTCCCTGGGGGATGCGGGGGGCGGGAGGGAAGCCCCGATATGGTTCCCCACCAGCACCTGCTCCCCGTAATCCCCTCCTGGGGAAGTCTTCACCAGGAGGTGGGGGAAACCTGTGAGGGCTTCATCCCCTACACAGCCACCCCGAAACTTCAGGGGGTGTAGCAGGTGGGGGTGCTCGTTTGCCCCTCTCCAGTTCTCCTCCCCGTGCAGACGGGAGTCCACGGGGACGGGCTGGGGCAGCGGCAGCCCCAGGGGAGCACCCTTGGGAGCGTAGGCTCTCCCCAGCCTCTCGGCGGGGTGCGGGCCAGAGGGGGGGCCCCGGTGTGCGCCGGTGCTGTTCTGCACCACGAGCTGGGGTGTCCTCAGGGAGAAGGTGGTCTGCAGGCGCTCGCTGTGGTTGCTCCAGTCCTCGATGGTGCGGGTGGCCTGCTCCAGCGAGCCGCCCACGCTGGCCGTTGTCACCATCTCCTTGGCAGCCTGCAGCATCTTCAGCACGTTGGCCTGGGCTGAGCTGGCAGTGACATCGGGTGTGGGCGCCCGCCCGGGGCTCGACAGGGTCTGAACCCCATTGAAGCAGCTGTAAATGCCCTGTGGGGAGAAATGGGGGCCCCCCCACCGTCAGCAAGGTCAGTGGGGTCCTGCCCCCTGAGCCCACCCTGCTGAGCTGAGTTCATGCTGCTGAGGCTGAGGTGGCTTCAGAGCACTGACGCCCCCTCCCCAGCATCCCCAGCACTGTCAGGGTGGGTAACACCATCCTGTATCACCCCTTTCCCCAGGGATGCTAATAAGGATGAGGGATCATTCCCAGGACTGAGCCCTTTCCTCAAAAGCTGTTTTTTCTCACCAAGAGCTCACATCAACACGAACCTCTCCAGTCCCTCCCATGCGGGTAAAAGGACAATGCCCACCAAGCCATGTCCATCCCTGTGACACCGTGGGAAGACATTTGGGCCCCTCGAAAGCCCCTGTCAGCATCCCTCACCCTGCTGATGGCCAGGAGGAAGTCAAGCTTGTGGGACTTGGGGACGGAATGTCGCAGCTTCCAGTAGACGAGGTGCTCCCAGGCGAAGACCAGCAGGCTCAGCCCCATGGCCACCAGCAGCATGTAGAAAACCCCGGCCATGTTGTCAATGTCCAGCTTGCTGCTCATCACCTCGTTCTTCTCATTCTGGCAGATCCCTGACAGCCAAACCGTCTCCAGCTTCTGGGTCTCACCTGGGACATGCACAACAGTGCAGGGGTTGAAAATCCACCCCTGGGAATCATCTTCCCAAGCACATCCTTCCCATATCTGAGCTCAGAAGTCCCACACCTCTGTGGGTAGAGGAGGAGAAAGAAACCCTTGAGCCTCTGGAGCTGTAATCACCTAATTCTTGCTGCTGCCCTTGGCCTGAGCATCTCCCATCAGTCACTTGTCCCTCTCCAGGATCCTCTCCTGACTCTGTCCGGTGGTCATGTGACAGCCAGCCAGAGGACTTACTGTCCTCTTCCCAGGCTTCTCCTCAGGACCCTCAAATGTTGTGCACAGCCCATCTCCAGGATTTTACAACCCCAGAGGGAATGACAACCACAACATCCAGAGGATTTAATATCCCCTGGTGAAGTCCCTCAGTGCCATCCTGCCGTGAGGATGTGAGCCGTGAAGGCTGCACCGGGTTTGGAGACCAAAGCCCTGTCTCCTGGGTTAATCTGCAGGGCAGGGGTGGGGTGAGGATGGGGACAGGGTAACGAGGAGCTCATGCAAGCACCCACCGTCTCCCAGGAACTGGAGCAGGGCCAGGTCGATGGCCCGCTTCCAGCGCGAGTCCTTCTGCAGGGCGATGCCGTAGCCCGTGGTGGCAAACACCTTCCCGCTGCCGATGGTCACCAGCTTGCAGCCCTCGTCCTTGCCCGCCATGTAGTTGAGCACCGCTGCGTCATAGATGAAGGCATCCAGCTTCCTGCCCCACCAACAGGAGGAAGGGTGAGGGGGGGTCTGAAAGCCCATTTTTGGGTGAGGGCTGTGCCTATTTGGGGGAGCTCTATCCCTTTCAGAAAGCTGTAGCCCATCTGGAGGGGGTTCTATGTGCTCTTGGGGTCCCTGACCCCTCCTGGAGAGCTGTGACCACACTTGGAGGGGAAGTACCCAACCTTGGGGGGAGTTGTGTCCCACCTGGGGGAGCCATGCCCCATCTGGAGTGAGCTGCATCCCTTCTGAGGGGAACTGTGTGAAGCTGCACCCCATCTGCAACAGGTTGTGTCCTGTTTGGGGGTCCTGTACTTCATCCAGGGAAGATGCACAGCGACACACCCCGTCTGGGAGAGCTGTACCCAGCCTGGGGGGCCCACATCCTACTTGTGGTTGTACCCCAGCTGAGAAATCCCTTCTCCATCTGGGAGGTCCTGTACCCCATTCCAGGGAGCCATTGTTATTTGGGGGTGCTGTATCCCTTTTGGAGGAGCTCTAAGAGCCACACCCCAGCTGGGGGGGCCATACCCCATCTGGGGGAGCCGTACCCCATTTTGAGGCTGGTGAGGGCGTCCTCCACAGAGCGCTGGTTGTACTTCACCATGTGGGTGTGCATGTCGGGGTAGTTGCTGCGGATGTTCCTCTCGGTGCTGCCGTTGGGGACAGTGCCAAAGCGGAAGGGTGGGTACTGCTCCTGCGGCCTCTGGAACTGCAATGGGGAGCCCCAGGGGCGGCATCACACAGTGCCCATGACCTCCCATGTTCCCAGCATGTCCCTTCCCCACAGCCAGCCCTTTATTCATGCACTCATGCCCAGCCAGCTGGCAGTGATGTGTAGCTTCACACACATCACTGCCAGTAACTTCAGAAAGTTTTTTTTTTTAGGGATTTTTTAGGGTTCCCACCCCAATGATCAGCCCCACCTTCCTGTCACTCAGCCCCGACACAGTGTCAATGTACTGCTCCTGGNGTGGGTGTGCATGTCGGGGTAGTTGCTGCGGATGTTCCTCTCGGTGCTGCCGTTGGGGACAGTGCCAAAGCGGAAGGGTGGGTACTGCTCCTGCGGCCTCTGGAACTGCAATGGGGAGCCCCAGGGGTGGCATCACGCAGTGCCCATGACCTCCCATGTTCCCAGCATGTCCCTTCCCCACAGCCAGCCCTTTATTCATGCACTCATGCCCAGCCAGCTGGCAGTGATGTGTAGCTTCACACACATCACTGCCAGTAACTTCAGAAAGTTTTTTTTTTTAGGGATTTTTTAGGGTTCCCACCCCAATGATCAGCCCCACCTTCCTGTCACTCAGCCCCGACACAGTGTCAATGTACTGCTCCTGGATCATGAAGGCAGCCAGGTTGGCTGTGTAGCTGGCGAGGAAGATGACAGCGAAGAAGGCCCAGATGAGCACCATGATCTTGCTGGTGGTGCCCTTGGGGTTCTCGATGGGCACCGAGTTGTTGAAGACCAGAGCCCACAGCAGCCACACAGACTTGCCGATGGTGAAGGTGGGACCTCCTGGCCCTGCGGGGACAGGGAGCAGAGGGGACAGTTGTCAGCCCAGCCAGGGACGTGTCCCCCCTCCCAGCTCCCAGCTCCCACCTCCCCAGCTCACTCTTGCCGCTGGTGAGGTTCTGGTTGTAGCCAACGGGGCTGAAATACTCGAACACGAAGACGGTGATGGCCACCACAGTGAGGCACATGACGAACATCATGACCCACACGGCTGGACTATAAGGCTCTGCAAAGCAAGTGGAACTCTGTGAGCCTCCTGGGACATCCCCTGGTCCTCTGAGGACTCCCAGGAGACCTCCCTGATGGATGGGGCTCATCCTGAATATTGTCCCTCCTTGGAGGGGAGTCGGAGGCTGGCAGCACCACGGCCAAGCAGCTCCACAGGGAATCAGGAGGGAAGGGGGCTGCTGCAGAGCTGGGGGATGCAGCCATGTTTCCCTGCCTAGACCAAATCAGGTTCTCATCAACACGGAAATATTTACAAAATGCTGCCCATCTCCAGGATCACTGCAGGAAGGTTTCCCATGGGATCACAGCTTCTCCCCCGTGATAGCTCTGCCCACAGGACTGTGCCTGCATCAGGCGTGGAACCAGCCCTCCAGCCCTGCTCAGCCCTGGGGAGAGCCCCCCGTGAGCGGGGACAGGCAATGAGCCCCTGCCTGCCCAGGGTGATCTGGGATGGAGCAGTGGGAGCACTGGGGATGCATCCGAGCCGTCAGCGAGCGGCCGCTGAGGTCCATTTGTCAGCGTGTCCTTCGCTGTCAGGGAGGAGAGGCCTCCCCTGATGGGGATGCGGCTCATTAGCACAGAGACAGGAGACACGGGGACATGGGGACTGCAGACCCCAGCCCTGCCAAACCAGGGCAGGATGCTCTGTCTGTCCCCAGGGCTGGTGAAGGTGACCCTGCTTCTGTGGGAGGTTGGGCTCTGTGGTGTGGGGGGGACAGGATGAGGAAGATGTGCCCAGGCTGGTGGTCCCACCTTCCATGGCATCCCTAGCACCCACCTGCACCCTCCCCACACAAGAGCCCAGCTCCAGCTGAGCCGGGACATTGCTGCTGTGCCCTTGCCAAGAGCCTCAAGCCCTGCCCGAGCCAAATTTCCTGATGACCTTGGCCAGTCTCCTCCCCTTCCTAGGCTGCAGCTTTGCTGGTGTAAAACTCATTAAATAAAACTTTTAGCACTGGCAGTTTCCTACACTCAGCTTAACCACTGGCTCTGGTGACGGTGTCAGAGATGGGTCCCCAAAGCAGAGCTCCATGCTGGCAAATCCCCACACATCCCCATCCTCCCTCCTCCACGCAAAAATGAAGGGGACAAAACCACTGAGCCCAGCCTCAGTCTCCAGCCTCCATCTCCATAATAAAAGGATTATTCAGGCAGGGAAGGAAGAAGCCCCAAAGCCGACAGCACAATCTCCTTCCCTTATGACTTAGGCTTTTTTTTTTTCCTTGAAAGTTATTAAAACTGAACAATATTTCCAATTTGCATTTGTAGGAAGCATGGGATGAACCTGCAGAAAGAGAGGGGGACACGGGGCTCACCCAGGAAAGCAGAGGGGGACACGGTGCCGTTGCTCCGGGCCACCATGACGCTGATGCCCGTCTCCACAAAGGGCACGGAGAAATCCACGATCTCGGAGCGCTCCTCATTGATGGTGAGGGAGCCGATGGCCATGTCTGCACGCTTGTAGTACACCTGGAAAAGGGGCAAGTGGGCTTGGGGCGGGCAGAGGGACAAGCAGAGGGACCCAGACCACTTTCCCCAGGCATTTCCTCCTCTCCAGCATTTCCAGCCTTAATTTCTGCCTTTTTTTAAAAAAAAAAAATATTAACCTCTTAAGTGAGCAGTGGCACAGACACAGCCTGCTGTGGGGTTGTAAATGTTTGTCTGACTCCTCCTCCAAGGAGGGGCTCATGCCAAGCTGTCCCCTGCCCACAGTGCCACCGCAGATCCCATCTCCACCAGGAAAGCCCCAGGTCAGGGGTGAGCGGTGCCCTCCAGGGAGTGTGGAAGCGGGGGTCTGAGCCATGCCCACCCTACCTCACCAATCATGCCGTTCCACACCCCACGGACGATCTTGCCGTGTTTGCCATTGGTCACCAGGTAGAGGTCGTAGGAGAACTTCACCGCCTTGGCCAGCTTCTTCAGGATGTCGATGCAGAAACCTTTGCAGCACAGCTTGGTGTAGGGATCCACCAGGCCGTCGCCACTGGAAACACACCGGGAAAGATGGGTTGGACCAACCAGAGATGGCTCTGAGCACCCTGGACACCACGTGCCAGGGGAGCGGTGGCCAGAACTGCCGAGCTCCTGGCCCTGCTCACCTCTGGGAGGAGTTGGTCTGCTTGCGGCAGGGCACGGTGTTGCGCACGCAGACCCCCGTGCTGGGGTCCGTGTTCTCCACGATGACGAAGGGTCTCTCCTCCAGGGTGGCCACTGTCAGGTGGCGGTTGTCGACCACGGGCTGCATGAAGGAGCCGTAGCGGGGCCACACCGGGTACTTCATGTGGATGATGCCTTTCTCCCACTTGCCCACCTGCCCCCAAGGGAGAGCACATGGTCACCCCAGCAAGGGGCTCTGGGGGTCACACGGGATCCCATATCCATCCTCCCGCCTTTGGGGCTCATTCCTGGTGAGCCCCATCTCACCATCCCTTTCCCCACACACCCCTGGACCACTGAGTGAGGTGTTTCCTCCTGAGCCCCAAGCCTCAGCCTTGGCTGAGCACAGACCTGGCCAAACTTTACCCAAAATACTTTCAAACGAGCAAAAAACCCTTCACACATCTTGTTTCAGGTCTAGGGGTTTGGCTGCTGTTCTCCAGAGGTGGGCATCTGCATTTCTGACATTTTTTGAACTTATCAGCCAAATTGCAGGGGAAAACTGACAGCCCTTGTCAGAGCTTTGGTGCCCATCATTGCTGCAAACCCCCACCATGGCACCGTGGGTACTTTTGGGACCAGTCATGGTACTTTTGGGTTTCACATGGTACAACCCACCCCAGGGTGGGACCCAGCCTGTGCATGGCCGCAGGCTCACCCTGCCCAGCCACCCCTCAGTGTGCCCATCCTGGGGGGCCTGGGGGTCCTACCATCTCCCAGAGCCGGTGCTGGTTGAGTGTGATCACCACCATGGTGGGCCTGATCAGGTAGCCACCTTCATTGAAGGAGAAGTCCCTGTGCTCCCACGTCACATTGAGGAGGTGCCTGGTGGGACACAGAGCCTGTAAGCCCCTGGCTGTGCAGCCCTGCACAGTACAGCCCTCCTCCTCCACCTTCAGCCAGGCTGCCACAGGTCCCATGGAGATATGTGGGGCTGAGAGCTGGGCACCAGCTTTACCCCCATGCAAGGGGCAGAGGGGAGATGGAGAAAGCTCTTCCAGCAAGGAGGCACCAAGGATGATGGGGCTGCAGGGCTGAGGATGCACAGACTGGCACAGCAGCCCCGAGGTGCCACAGAGCTATGAAAATCCCCCTGAGACTCCCAGGGGTCCTGAGTCACCAAGAAACATGGGAAAAGGCAAGGGCTGCTCTGGGGAGATGCTCCAGGAGAGTCCCAGCCGAGAGGCATGGACCACCAGCTGTAGCCCTCAGTGAGCACCATCCTTGCTGCCCGCCAGCTCCGTCCCCCTCCTCCCCTGCCCTCTCCCTCTCTTTTCCCCACCCTTCCCATTTCCCACCCACCCCAGGGGGCCCCCGAGCCTCACCGGTAGAAGCTTGTGTTGGTGGCGGTGGCCCTGGTGGGGGTCCAGCAGTCCCGCCCCACCTCTGGGAGGTAGCCATGGGCACGGAAGAAGCTGGCTGCCCCCATGGCAATGATGGCCACCCCATCCCGCACCTTCTGCCGCAGGCTTAGCTTCCAGCTCTCCGTCACCACGCTGATGAGGCCGACAGGGAAGGAGGAGGGTGGCACCTCCATGTTGCCCACTGTCATGCTGGGCACGATCCAGACGTATCCTGGCCCCACAAGCCCAGCTTGTTCCGCCATGGAGAAGAGATACTCGGCCTCCTCTCGGGAGCAGTAAACGATGAGGACCTGGGCATCGATCTGGCGCAGGAGCCGCTGCGTCCTGGAGCTGCTCTGCTCCTGGCTCATCTCGAGGGTGAGCACCTCCTGCAGCTCCCAGCCGAAGTAGCTGGCATCCGTGAAGGAGCGGATGACGTCCAGGAAGATGTTGTAGCCTGGGTAGAGGCTGGTGATGACAGCAAAGGAGCCCCAGTCGTATTCCTCCAGCACCTTGAAGATCACCTGGATTTGTTGCTCAATGGAGACACCCAACTGCAGGAAGGCTGATCCGGGCTCCTGCGGGAGGAGAGGGGTCAGGGGCTGCTCTGGCATCATGATCCAGGTCTCTTGCACCTATGCAAGCCTCTGAATTTACCACCATGAAAAGTTCAAGATTGCCATGAACCAGTGCGGTCCACGGGCTGGAGACACCCAAAATCAGACTGATCCTCCTCCAAAGAACCTCACCCCATGCAAAGGGACAACTCCTGCAGCCTCACATCCATTTCTTAGCTTGTTGACCAAAAATTCCTCCATCCTCCAAAGCAGATCAACAGTTTCTCCTTAAACCAGGAGAAGGAGGTGGGTGAGAGCTCTACCAGGAGCATAAATCCCATCCCTGCTCCATCTCACTACCTGCAGCCAGAGCCTGTGCGGCTCCTTCCCTCCCGCCCCACCTCCCCAGCCATCTGGCCTCTCATTAGCAAACCTTAATTGATCTGATTCTGTCTTAAATGATTCAGCGAATGGCATTTGCCAAAGGTCACGTGCAGGCAGCAGGGTTTTGCCACCCAGACCCCTTCCACCTCCAGAGAAGTAGTCTGGGGTGAGCCCTGGGGAATCCCCAACAGGGAGGAGGAGACAGATCCCTCCACTGACCCCAAAATACCCAACCCCTGGAGAAAGCTGCAGAAAAACACCCAGGCCACAGCAAAGCCATGGATATTTTTCCATTGCTCTGGGCTCCATCTGAGCCCTCTACACCCAGCTGAATCCACTGCCCCCACCAGAGCCCACTGCACCCACTGCCACCCAGCCAAAATGAGCTCGAGGTGCTCCAGGAGGACCGGTGGGTACAGGCAGGGCTGTGGGGGTGCAATCCTGAGGGGTTGGACCCCAAACCACTATGCAAGAAAAGCACAAAATCTGTGCCCTGAAGAAGGGCAGGATCTCCAGCCACAGGAAAGAGCAAGCACTGAAACCCTTCCAGCACCCAGGCTGGGCAGGGTGGGATGAGCTGCTATGAGGAGATAACCCAAATCTCCAACGCCCAGCACCCTCCAGCCTGGCTCCAGCTCTCGCTGCCACCAGCACTCCCCAGCAGGCAGGTGACAGTAACTGACAGTGTCTGATGCCAGCAAGGAGCAAAGATAGAAATCCTGTGTCAGCCATGGCGCACCTGAGATCGCCGCCACAGCTGAGCAAGGTTCTTTGTGCTGCCCACCCAGCCATTCCAGGGCTGCATCCAGCCCCAGCAAGACAGGAGGAAGATGAGCTTGGGATAACCCTGCCACTGGCCCAGTAGCCCCAGTGCCACCAACACAGCCCCCCGTGGTGGACACAGGAAGCAGAACACCAGGGAAGGTCCTTCCACAGGGAGTTGAGGTCTTCTCCCACACCCCATCAACAGGGCCCCTCCTTGAAGTCCCCACCATGTCCCACCACCCTAGTTGGCCACACTGCCACAGCCACTGCCTATTCCTGCCCCTGATCCCAAAGACTGCAGCCCAGCAGCTCCTCTGCCCTCCAGCGTTCCACATCCCTTACCTACCCCTCTCTAATAATTCCTCATTTCTCTCATCCCCCCTGGAAATACCAAGGGAGTGCCTCACCTTTGGGGTCAGGACCACTGCAGACCCACCACTGATGCTGATGATGGGGACCCGGGTCTGGGAGGAGATGAAGTCAAGGATCTGGGCCACGGCCTCCGTGCCCACGTTGTCTTCAAAGACGATGCCGTGGATCTTGTGGCCGGCGAGGATGTTGCAGATCTGGGTGAGGAGGGTGCTGGGGTTGGTGTTGTTGACGACGACAGTGATGGGGTGGATCTCCAGGGGCATGTCCAGGAAGCTCTGGGGGCTCAGGCGGGAGCGGATGTGCAGGGGGTAGGACGTGCCCCCGAACACCACGGCCACGTTGACCACCGGCTCCTCAGGGCCCGGCAGCAGGATGTCCGTGAAGGCAGCCGAGCAGCCCAGCACCATCGACAGTAGCAGAGCGTGCGCCGGCGCTCTGCCCATGTCCACCAGCGCGTCCCTGCCAGCACAGGACACAGCCCCTCGCATCCAGCTGCACACCAGGACCCCCAGCCCCACTCGCTCCAGCCCTCCCCACTGCCCTGGGGCATCACCACTGCGGGTTGACCCCAGGAACGAGGGGACCCTCATCCCTTGGACACTGGATGTGGTGAAGGAATGACCACAGGGTTGTACTCACCACCCACTGGACACCTCAGTGCTGCGTCACCTTTCTCCAGTCCTATCAACCACTAACCCTTCACAGACAGTCCCTGCTTCCCACCACCACCCTGTCCCCATCCCACCACCACCATCTCCTTCCCACTGCCTTCCCACCCCATCCAAAAGCCACCACTGCTACACTGGTCCATATCGTCCCTTCAGCCAGGGACGGGGACAGCTGCAAGAGGTGCCAGGAGGGGCTGGCAGCTCCTTGGTGCCTCTCTCTGCAGCAGACAGCCACCTTCAATGTTCAAAGGCTTTGCCCTTGAGGGAGGGTTCAGCTCTGCACCCCTCTTACTGAGATTTTGCAAATCACAGTCACTGAAGCAGCCAGTCCCCTGCCTGTTCTGCTGTCTGTCTCCCGCCCATCACCCTACCTCAGCCCCTTCTCTGCCACAAAATCCCAACCAATGCACCTATCTGGCTCTGTATCTCCAAGTTTTCCCTCTACACGGCATCCTTCAGCTTTCCTCCTCCTTGTCTTTCCCCCCAGTGTGTGTCCCCTGCTGGCAGTGCCCGCCCAGATGGGACACCCTTCACACTGTGTCTCTGCTGACTGCACCCCAAATCCAGGCTCTCAGGGGCTGTTTGGGCACATCCTCCCTGCCAGGTCCCCGGTTCCCCACTGCCAGTGGGTGCTCACGCTGCAGCAGTTGGGGTGACAGTCCCCTGAAGGGGGACACATCCCTGCCCACAGTGATGCACCCCTGTGCTGGAGCTCACCCCTCAGAGCCCACCAGCAAAATCAACCTGTGGCCAGGGGCATCCAAGCCCCTCTGAGCCCCATTTCCCCCGGGGCTGTCACCCTCGTGCCAAGCTGGGCAGCGGGGAGGGGGACGAGCAGCCCTCCACAGTGGCACCAGCCACGAGCCGGTGTTGCTTCATGCAGCAAGGTGCCAGCTGGTGCTCAGAAACGTCACTTGCAATTAAAAGCTGCTGTTGCTTAACGTGTCTCCAGCACAGCCAGATGCTCCTTTCACTGAGTCCCGGCTGGTTTTGGGGTCTGGGCTGCCCCAGTGACCTGCACCCCAACACTCCTGCATGCCGCAGTGACCGACACCCCTTCAGCACACTGCGAAAATGCTGCCGGCACGTTGGACTCAAAATGCAGGATTTAAACCCAACGGCTGCCGGGCTGGGCACCCTGCAAGAGCTGCCTGGTGCAGATTGGAGCACCAGGGCTGTCACCTCCAGAGAGACAGGGAACACAAACCATACATTCCCCTCCTGTACCCCATGGGTACCGGGAAGGCTCAGGCACCTGTCCGGGCAGTGATGCTCGTCGGGCAGCATCTCTCTCAACCAAGTGAGTTTCATCAGGGAATCATCCACCCTCAGCAGCCACCATCACCCAGGGGGTTCACCCTACCTGACTGCATCCCCCACCCCACTCCCATCACAGCTGGTGGAGCTGCAGGAGCCACAACGCCACACCGATGGCCGCAGCCAGGGCCCCTTGGCCAGAGAGGGCAGCAGGTGAGTCATGCCATGCTGGCAGTGTCCCATGCTCCGGCACGGCCAGCTCGGTGGCCGGGCAGCCTGCGCTGCCTGCTCCTCACTGCGAATTCCCAAGTATTTTTAGTCCTGTGATAAATAATTCATCGGGAATCCGGCATCAGCTACCCGAGCAGAGAGGAAGGGGAGCAACACGCCACCCAAAACAAACAGAACCGCCCTGCCAGCAGCACTGCCCGTCTGAGCCCTCCTCAAGGACGTTTAAATATACTCCGGGCCCTTGTGGTGACTGATGGGGTTTGCTTGTGCCAGCCCTGGCACCTCACCTACTCCAGGCCCTCATCCTCCTCTTCCTCAACCCAGCTCTTGCCCAAGCTCAGGAGCCTCTTCCAGTACGGAGTGACCCATGCACAGACCAGCAGACGTCCCTTGTGATGCCAAGCTCTGTCACCCCCTGCTCCTGGCTGTGACTGGGGACAGGGGTGAGCAATCTGGTTTCCCATGGACCAAGCCGCAGGTGGAAAATATCCCCATCCCTCACAGCCAGGACGCAATGGAGCGGCAGAGGGGAGGTGGGCATGGGCTCATCCCATCGTTCAGCCAGTGCTGAGGCAACCAGGGCAATGAATTCCCATCCTTCCCAGGAATCCGGTGCCACCACGCAGGGTCAGGCTGGTTCACCACAGCCTTTGGGGGACATGGAAGAGGCTGGAGAGGTTTAAGGCCAGAGAGCCCATGGCTGGCGAGGGCTCCATGAGCAGGTTGGAGACAGGGCTGCTCCAAAATGGCCGGATTTGGGAGGCAAAGGGCAGCCAGCTCCTCCAACCCAGCCAGTACCATGCGTTTCCAGCCCATTGTTTCTCATACTGAGCTGGAGGGGTACAGGAAAATTTAGGTTTTTTGGGGGGCACGACAGATTGCAGGAAAGTGGTGGAGGCTGAGGAGAAACTGAGCCCATCCCTGAGCTACTGCCAGAGCCAGGGCTGCTCTTGGGCTCAGCACAGCACAGCAAAGCCCCTGCTGACTTCAAAGAAAATCCACATTTTCCAACCCCTTGCAGGAAGCACTGCAGAATTGGTCCCTTGGGAAAAGGCTTTCCCAAAAGGGAGGTTTTCCAGCAGGGTGAAGGGCCAGTGGCCAGTCTGGGTCAGGAAGAAGGTGACCATGGCCAGGAGCCTGGGCAAGGCAATGCCACCTCCTGGCAGCCTCCCCAGGGACCAGAGGATACCACAAAGCTGCTTCGTGGCTTTGGCACTTGTTTTTGTTGCTTTGGGGTAGTTTTGAGCAGGTTAACCCCCTTCCTACACACAACTTCCCCTGGTGCACCAAACTCACAGAAACCTTGTGCTAAAGGCACCGATAGAATCCTTACCTCCCACCAGACCCTGAAATGTCATTTTAATGCAACAGGGAAAGTTTGCTCCTAATTTTAAGCCTCCTTTTTGCCCTCACTCCCTCCCCTGGTTCCAAGAGAGGGAGAACTCATGCAGATATTTTCACCTCAGGAAGGGGAGAAATAAAATTCTGAAATGCAAAATATCGCTCAGGAAAGAGAAACCTTATCCCCCAAAAAAAGCCTGTGAGCCTGAAATCAGAGGGAAAACGCAGCCTGCGCCAGGGGACGGGGAACTGCTGCTGATGGACGGAAAGGACAGAGCGAAGCCAAACCTGGCGGGAGCCGTGTGGGGAGGAGAGGGGACACAGAGGAGGGCACCGGGATGTGCCAGGGCTTGTCATTGCCCCGATGGGGACACCCCTGTGGAACAAGGAGACCTCGACGAAGCCACTCAAAAGGGGAAAAAGCAGCAAAAGCTCCTCAAAGACAACTCATCACCATCCGTGTCCCCATGCAGGGGGGATGACTCGGGAGAGAGAAGCACCGGCAGCCCCCGGCGAGCACCGTCTCCTTTCAACCTTCATCCGTCACCACCCGGCATCACCCTCCTCTTCCTCATCACCCTCCCCTTCCTCGCCCGCACCTCCGACAGCAACAGTTGCGGGCCGGGGGCTGCGGGCCGGGGCGATGGTGAGGGCCCCACACACGCACGCACCGAAACGCAGCTTAAAAAGGTCGAATGTGGATTAACCAAAAATAAACGCCAAGTGTCCTGCCTGCCGCTGGGTTACGCAAGGTGGCGGCGGGGGACACACGGCTGGTGGCACCCAGGGAGGTCTCCTCAATTTTTCCTGCCTCCCACTCCCCCCAAAACCCCCCAGAACAGCGCCCAGGATTAAGGCTCATTTCCGTCCCGTGCCCGGGACAGGGAACCGGAGCTCTGGGGATGCTGAGGTAGGGGAAGACGGACAGGGAAAACCCCCACCCCCCAAAAAAACAACCGCCTCATCCCTAAAAGTTGCTGGCGGCGGTGGCGGGGCGGCAGCGGAGCCCGTCGGGCCCCGGTTGCCCCCAGCCCGCCCGGTACTTACGGGACCGCAGCTGCTCGGTGCCTACATGCCCCGCGGCTCCGGCGGGGCTCGTCCCACCGGGGGCTCGG
>VZTH01013248.1:0-14848 GCA_013397815.1 Aleadryas rufinucha | reverse complement strand
ATTTAACACCTGGAACCCCAGGCCAGGTGTATTTAACACCTGGAACCCCAGGCCAGGTGAATTTAGCACCTGGAACCCCAGACCTGGTGTATTTAGCACCTGGAACCCCAGACCTGGTGTATTTAAGAGAGGTCTGTGCTCAGGGTTTGGGCTGGAAATCTCTCTGCTCCAACCTCCCAGCCTGGGAACTGTGGTTCCCCCTTGGGAATGAGTGCGTGGCACAGCCCAGATGGATTTTTTTTTGTTCTGAAACAGGTGTTTTTGTGGCTTTGGTAAAGAACACAGCTATTGGAATGATAACACAGGGACAGGAAAAGCACAAGGATTCAGCTCCATCCCACAGTGAGGTTCCCAAACCTCCAGCAGCTCCATGCAAAGCTCAGGGGGAGGAAACCACTGGAAACCAGTGAAAGAGAGATTTCAAACAGGTCTTAAAACTCGTTATAGGATCAGCCAGACGTCCCATCCACGCCCAAACTGTCCCCAGAAGTGGTCACAGGGTAATTCCTGACGTGGTGTGGGGAGTTCAGGCTCTTTATTTCCCAGCCCACGGCCACCAGCTGCGCTCCAAACCCCAGGGAAGTTTTCCAGCAGCAAAATTCTACCTGCAAGGTCTTGAGTGTCCCTCACCAAACCTCTCCTCCTCCAGCACCAGGCTCTGCCCAGTCTGTCACAGCACAACTCCCAGATGCCCATGAATTGCAGCAGGAATTGGTCTGACCCCCATAACAAAGGGATGGAGGCATCAAATTCCTCTGATTTCAGTGGCACAAGGCACAGCTGAGGATCTGGGTCAGGATTTCTGGCCCTGGAAGCTGAGGGTGATGCTGTTCCTTGGGGGCTTTAGGGTCTGGGAGGTTTAATTCCAGGCTGGAGAATGATCTGCACTTTGATAGCCCTCAGCAGGAAGAGCCAAGAGGGAAGAGCTTGGTCAGGGGTCAGGAATGGTTTTAAGAAGAAAGAAAAGTTGTATTAAAAAGGAAAAATTATAAAATTACCTCCTGGGACAGAGAGTTCTGTACTGGGAGCAGGTCTGCTGCTCAGCTCCCCATCTCTGAGCAGGATCATGATCCAGGAAATTCCCAGTACAACATAATTTACTTGGAAGCCACCTGAGAGCCCTCCTGTCCCTCCCAGGACTCTGCTACTGCTCTTTCTGAAAGCTTTTCCCATTGGATTTGCTCCACCTCAGCTCCCTGAAGGAGAGAAGATCACCCAGGATCCCTCCAAGATCAGTGGGAAGGGGAGAACACCCAAGAGTGGCTCAGAAAACCCAACAGGAGCAGTTCAGATAAACCCAACAGCTGGGCTGAGGCACCCTCAGGATGAAACACCCTCTTTTATCAACAAGAGAGGGAAGAAAATTCCTTGGGGACACAATTTTAGGACGTGGCCTCCTCCTGCCCACATCCCTCTTTCCATGCAGGCACCATCTGTGGCAAATCAGCCTCTGCAAATGTCCTAAGGAGTGTCAGGAACAAACCGAGGGGCCCTGGGCAGGCAGGAGCAGGCTGGGAGAGCCCTCAGACAGGGCTGAGACCAGCAGGGCTTGTAATTAAGGACTTGGCTAATGAACCTCAACCTCCTGAGTGTGTCAGAGCTGTCCTTCAGCAGAGGCCCTAAAGGCAGAGCCAGAAATGGTATTTTCCCAGAAAGCTGGGAAGAAAAATCTTTTCCTCCTCAAAACCCCTCCTCAGCGGTGACATCGAGGCCATTTGGTCCTTGCAGGACCACAGCCCCTCTGCAGGCACCAGGGACATTCCAGCAGCCCAGGGATGGAGCTCTGGATGAGGTCCCCACATCCCCACGCTGGTGCTGCCTCTCCTAGGACCGGAAGAGAAAAAAGAATTTAGATTTTGTTCCTTTTCCCTCCCCTCTCAGCGAAGAGCAGGGCATGAAATGCAAGCAGGTTAGAGAGAATTTCCCTGGCAATATTTCACGCTGCCTCAGGTCCCTTCTTTCCTGCTGAGGATTCCCAGCCTGAATTCCGAGTAACCCGAGCTCCAAACACTCTGGGAGGTGATGGATTGCTGCTGAATGCAGGCTGAAGTTTTAAGCCAACAATCACTTTTCTCTGAAGACTTTTTCCCCACCAGAAACTGGGGGGCAGAGCACCTCTGAATTGTTTTTATGAGCAATGCTGTCTCCTCCAGGGGAACTGGAATCTTTAAGGGATGCTGGGTTATGAATTGCTCTCATTACTGGGGGGGGTAAAGATGCCCAGGGCCACGTTGGTGGTTTTTTGTACATGACCCTGCTGTATGTGAGGGGATTAATCACCACTTTTAAGGAGGATCAGCACTGGAATGATTTAACCTCTGAGCAGAATCTCCATTTAAAAATGAAGGAGCCCACTCAGAGCCTGCTTGGATCCAGAGCCTCATCCAGGAAATGAGGCTGTCCAGGGGCAGCTGGGCAGGAGGAACGTTTGTAATCCCCTAAATCGAGTGGAGAATAACTTCTGGCTGGGAGAAGAGATCACTGAAGAACAAACCCAGGACCTCCAGAACTTCAGTCTGGTGTTTCTGCTGCTGGTCTTTAATTTGTTGGAATTTTTTGTGTGACACGTTGTCAATTCGGTGTTTCTGCTGGTCTTTAATCTGTTGGATGTCAGAGTGTGACACGCTGTACCCCGCCCCCAAAAAAAATAAATTATCATTTTAAAAAGCAGCTTTCCCCCTAATCCAACAACTTTAAACACATTTAATAAAAGGTTGTCTCTGCTTGTGGGTCTTGAAATTCCCACAGGCAACTTTTTGGGTGCCTTGCCTGCCCTCAGCACCTCATGGTCTTGAGCAGGTGATTGTTGCAGGCTGAGATCCAAGGAGAAAAACCACGAGGTGATCCACAGGCATCAGGGACAGCCAGCAGTGACAAAGTGATATTTTGGTACTTTCAAACCAAGCTGGGCAAAGTGGATATTTGGACACTGCTGCTTCTCACCTGCCGAGCTCAAGGGCAGAGCTGCTGAACCATTTCAGCTCTTCCTACGAACCCCAGGTGTCCCAGGGAGGACACGGTGACCACACAGCTCCAGCACAGATCCACCACCACTCCTTAATTCAGCTCTGTCCAAAGCAAAACTCAGGAGCAGGAGAGAAACCCCCACACCCACCCCCAGAGCCCGTTCCTGGTGGGTCATTAAACGTTCCGTGCCCCCATGTTCTCTCCTCCAGCGCCCACCGAGCGTTCTCCAGCCTGGCAGAGTCATTTCCACCAGGAAACAGAGGCATGAAAAGGCTGAGTGATGCATTTAGTGATGCTCAAATTAGGAGCCACATCCCCTGATCACAGAATCGCTGAGGCTGGGAATTTGGTCCAAGGCCATCGAGGCCAAGCTGTGCCCAATCCCCACCTTGTCCCCAGCCCAGAGCTCTGAGTGCCACATCCAGGAATTCCTCGGACACCTCCAGGGATGGGGACTCCAAACCTCCCTGGACAACCCCTGCAAAGGCCTGACCACCCTTTCCATGAGGAAATCCCTCCTGATGCCCAGCCTGGGTGTCCCCCATGGCATCTTTTGCATGGACCAAAAATAAAGTTCTGGTTAATTCAGCTGGGGAAAGAAGGGAGGTGAAACCACCTTTTGGACCCCTTGTCTTGAGCCCCAATACCTGGAATGTTCAAAAAACACCTGGATGTGGCACTTGAGGATGTGGTTTGGTGGTGGAGGTGCTGGGTTGATGGTTGGATTTGATGATCTTGAAGATCTCCTCCAACCTGAGCGATTCCATGACCTCACCTTGCATCCAGGATCCCCTGGGACCTGCAGGAAGCTCCAGGGCAGCAGAAGGGAAGGACATGAAAGGCCACCAGGTCCCCAAGAGTGACCCCAGGGAGCAGGAGGAGCAGCACAGCGAAGAGCAGGGGCTCTGTGGGAGCCCTGAGTCACCGAGGTTTGATGACACTCGGGTTTGATTCTCTCTCTCTGGTTCCTTGGTAACAGCTTTGCTCACACCCCCCAAAGTGCTGCCACGTCAGACTAAAATACTTCAATTTACAGAAAAAAACCCACAACAAGGCGAGACTCGGTGGTGAATCACGGTGACGCTGCTCTGGAGGCTCCCTGAGGGTGCACTCTGCATCTGAGGAGCACAGGAGTTCACTCGTGGAGTGAATGATTCTGCCACGGAGTTCGACGGCAGATCCCAGAACGCACTTCCCGGGAAAATACCCACTCCAGAGAGCCTGGAGCGGATCACAGCCAGCTCTTGCTTTACTGGAGGTTATTTACTGTTCCTTGCTGTCACTCTCCCACCTCCTCTCTCCAGTTTTCCCCCAAACCTGCAGGAACAAAACTCAGACATTCATTTGTCACATCATTCCCTCGCTGCTCCTCCGAGACCAACCTGGGACCAGGGCACAGGAGCTGGGAGATTTCCCTCCTGTTTGATGCTAAAAAAAGTGCTTTTCTTTCTGTATCAGTTCCATCTACCTGCTCCAGCCTCACCTGTGTGTCTCATTCCCAGCACCTCACATTACTCCCAACCACAGCATCAGGATCAACCCCCACAGTGTAAAACCACGAATCCTCTCCTGCTCTGCTCCTTTCCTGTGCTCCCTCAGCTGGATCCTGGTCACAGAATTGTCGTGGCAAAGGGAATTTTTTCAGGTAAAAGCAGAGTTTTCATTTGTCCACCAGATTCCAGGAGTGGGAATTTCAGCACAAACAGATATCAGAGCTCTTTCCCTGCCCTCAAACACCCCCTGGCCACCAGCCAGACCTCACCCAATGCTGCAAACTCCTTTAAAACACATCAGGCTCTGCTGTTTAAAGGCAGCTCTGGGATCCAGATTTCTTGTTTGCCTGCTTTTCACCAAGAGTCAGATCAGAAGATGTTCAAGCTGACTTTGACCTTTTCAAAGCAGCCCAAGTGTTAATAATATTAAAACTGAGAGAGGGAAAAAAAATTCTCACTACCTGACATAGGAAATAGGAGAGAAATCCAGTGAATTCTCATGTCTAGCAAAATGTTTCATCTATTAATGGACTTTCATCTCCCTGCTCCCACTACACTTCACCCACTGAACCCTTTACAGATCTGATCCCTCTGCCACAATCAAACTTGTGAACAACGTGGCAAGGAGCTGAGGGAACTTGTGAAATTCTCGCTATCAGTTTTTATGGAATAGTGGACTCCAGCACGTGCCAAGTGCCTCCCAGCCCTGCTATTTCTGTACCAGCAGCAGATGAACACGAGGAAGAACCTGCTTAGCTTGCACTTTCCTTGGGAATTAGATCCACTTCCTGCAGCTCCAACCCCCCAAATGAGCACCTGCAGTTTGATCCTCATTTTGGGATCCCTGGGACAGCTGCGCTGCCCTGTCCACCCACAGGACTTGCCAAGGGAGGTGGGATGGTTTTCCTGGGCAGGGTGGTCAGAAAATACCTGGTTTCACATGACACAGGCAGGAAAAACTCCCCTCCAGGTGCTGAGCTGCACCCCAAGGTGGAAATGGCTCCAAGGCCAGGTTGGATGGGGCTTGGAGCAACCTGGCCTAGTGGGAGGTGTCCCTGCCCATGGCAGGGGCTGGAATGAGATGACCTCGAAGGTCCCTGCCCACCCAAACCAGTCTGGGATTCCATGGAATGCCTCTGCTGAACCAGCAAAGCAGCCCAGGGGTGAAGGGATGTGAGGGATGCAATGCAAGGAGAAGGGATCAACCTCAGCAGTGCCACGGGGACACTCCCAAACAGCTCCCCAAGAAGTGTCCCCACCCAAAAGGTGTCCCCAGTGCTCTTAAGGGGATGTAAAACCTTGTACCAACCACACCAGTGCTGGGTGATCTGCCTTAAATCCTGCCCTCACTATGGCACAAGCACTTCTGGGCGTCATCAGAAGGTGGCTCAGAAGTTTTTGGGCACAAGACCTCTGACAAACCGGATTTTTAGGGTGATTTTCCCTCCAAACCATCCCATTTTCACCAGTGTCAGCTGCAGCTTCCCATGCAGGGGGGGAAGGGTTAACCTCGGGGGGTGCTGCAGCCTGAAACTCAAGGTGCTCCCTCCAGCACCTCCCAGCAGTTACTGGCTTGAGAGAGAATCAAACTAATTACCTTAGTAATTACCAAACTAATTACCTCTGTAATTACCCGGTGTCTTTGTTCACATGGAGCTGACATTCTTGCAGAGGAGCCCTGGCTCAGTGCCCCACATTCTCTGGGAATTTCGTTGCCTCTCTCAAGGACTCCAAGACCCAGGTCCCCCTCACACCACGGCCAAGCTCAGGTCCTGTCCCTGTCCCCCAGGGAGGGGCAGATGCTGCTCCAGTTCCTTGGCTGCTCGACACTGATGATCAAACCCGAGCTGCCCTTGTCCCCAGGCCCTGTTTGACACTTGTGAGAGCAGCCAGGGAGGTGACAGATCCAACACAGAGCTGGAACCAGCAGGGTGTTCACCAGCAAAACCCACCCGGAGNTCTGTCTCTCTGATAACGCTCATTAAAACAACGATCTGAAGCAAGAAATTCAGAGACTCCGCTCGTCTTTTCACTTTCTGGCCAGGACTTTCAGCCTCCCCCAGGTTGGAGGAGGCCCTCTCTCACATCGCCACCAGCGATACCCAGCCGCCGTGCCCCACCTCCCCAGGCTCACTCCCTCGCCATCTTCCAGACCTCCACGTGGATCTTGCCTTGGGCTCTGGGGGTCACTCACTGCTGCCCTGAACTCTGATGTGACAGTGGGTGCTGCTCCCTGGGAACAGCCCCCAGCTCCTCAGGGAGCCAGTGCTGGAGAGCAGGAACATGATCAGTGCCATTAATGCTGGCCATGGCCCCCAGAGGGTTTTGTGGGAAGGGATGAGAGAGGCTGAGCACAGAAAGGACCCTGCTGGCTGCAGGACCTCGCCCTCTTCTGCTCTCTCCTCCTACATCCCCTCTCTTGTGCCTTCAGCCAAGTCTCAGCAGTGTCAGCTCAACACAAACCTTCACAAATTATGGACTGACCAGGTCACTTTGCACCCAAATCTAAATCCTTGTCTGCTCTTATCAGGCAGCACCCACCTCCTGAAGGAACAGGACTCACCACAGGCAGGGAGCTGCAGCGTGCTGTCACCTGGCACGGGACAAACGATGGTTTCTGGGTCCTGCAAATGACATTTGACACTCTGGATAAAAATCTGGGTGCTTCTCTGCTCTCTCTGTCCCTGCTGCTTGTGAAGGAAGGTGGCCTTGCTCTGTCCCAGCAGCACCTGCCGTGATCAACAGCTGGTGGTGGTTCAGGATCTGTAGGTGCTAAAAAGGGTCACAGAATCATAAACAGGATGGAAACTTCTCCATAGGTTTTCCACACTAAAAAACCCCAGGAAACTTGATTTTAAGATTTCAGTGCCCATAGCAGGAACCGGGGAGAAGGAAGAAATCAAACACCTGCAGAAGGACGGGGATGCAGGTACACAAAAGGAGAGGTGGCAAAAGCAGAGGAGGTGGTGAAACTCCAGAAATATCCAGAATTACTGCTCTACTTTGAAGGCAAAGGTTGTCCACACCATGGACAGTTCTGAAGCCCACACCAGGGAAAGTTCTGAAGTCCACACCATGGACAGCTTTGAAGTCCTCACTCTGCCTGCTGCCACCAGCCTCCCACAAGCCCAAGCCACACAGGCTGCAGATGCCACCACCGATGCCACAGAAGATGTTTAAAGAACACAACACCTCAAACACAGTTGGAACAAAGCAGGCAAGACTGACTCCCATTGCTCAAGGCTGTCAGGATGGGAAACCAATAAACATTTGGCAGTAACAGAGACCTTCCTTCCCGACACAGCTCTTCCCCTGATTTTACAGCATCATCTGGCCTGAGAAACGTCTGCTTTTCCTCTATGCTGCGTTTTGCTGCCAATTCTGAGTCTGGCAAGGCTGGATCTGCCAACTTCTTGGCTCTCTGCTACGAAAGGGAACATTACAGAGAAGGATTTGTGAGTTAGCTGATTTGTAAACACTACAGCAAGTCACCATGTAAACACGGTGCTTACGTCCCCGTTATTTCTCCCGAGCAGTTTACCTGGCACCTGATGTTGAACTCCAGGATCCTCCCCTCCCACCAACATTGCAGTTGCTTGGCATGTTAAAAAAAAAAAATCCCAGCTTCTCTGGGTAGCATTAGAAAAAAAAAATCCTTAATTAAACAGTGCTCACAAAGCATCTTGATAATTAGGAAAGTCACTGGTAATATTTTGCATGAATAATAAATGAGATCCACAGGTGCACTCGCAGTTGTTCAGCAGGACGAGGTTCAAACACAGCCAATTAGAGAGGGAGAACAGGTAAATAAACAGCAGAAGGCTCCAGGCTCGCTGCTCATTTGACATCATTACTTTCACTGTTGTGTAAAAAGTCCCTCCTAAGATTGCTTGGGACGAGGAATGTGGCAGGTTTTACCTGAAGAAACAGAATTAAAGGAGACTGGGTGCTTGCACAAAGCTGGTTTGGAGATTTTGGGGGGGTTTCTGCTCTTTCACAGAATCCTGGAATGGTTTGGGTGGGAAGGGACCTTAAGACCACCCAGTTCCAACCCTCCCAGGGGCAGGGACATCGTCCACTACCCCAGGCTGCTCCAAGCCCCCCAACCTGGCCTCAGACACTCCCAGGGATGGGAAACCCACGACCTCTCTGGGCAACAAGAGCTTGTGGCGCTCCATTCACAAGCATTTTCCACGAGGGGAAGTGGTGGTGGATAAATCACAACACTCCCATCACGTGGGAGCCTTTTAGGTGGCTGTGATGGAAAACAGCTCAATCCAAGCCCCGTTCCTGCCACCAGGGCTGGTTGAGCAGAGAAGTCTGTGCTTGAAAGCTTCAGCAACAACATCTGCTGGGGAAGCGTGATTGACACAGCAGAGGGAACACCATCCGCCCCCGAGGAGTGGGAAGGGAGACAGACTGCAGCATCAATCTTGTGCATAAAATAGATTTATTGTTGGTACAGAGCGAGGCATTTTCGTCAGGACTTGATACGAGCGAGGAGCACAACAGAACCATCCCACGTAAATAAAGGCCATGGAGCACCCTAAGCGTTGGATCATGAACATCATTCCAGCAGAAGGCCTGCAGGGAGAGACTTCATCAAGTCAGGCAATTTGAGAAATAAGTTAAAGCACAATTTACAATTCTGCACTGCGAGGAGAACTCGGAGGCCGGGAGCGGGGGCTGCTCCCGAGGAACGGCCGCTCCCGGCACCGCAAGGGTTACATCCCCTGCCTCTGACAGAGAGATGTTTCTGAGGAGATTCTGCAGTGAAATAGCAGCATTTGAAGGATATTTCCCCTCTCTGAGGTCAGAGAAAGGTTCTTTTCTTTTCCTTCCTTCAATCACCAATAAGTGGGCTTTGATAAGGCGGAACAGCGGCCTCGGACGGGCGAGTTCTGATGGAATAAGATCCAGGTCTCGGCTCCTCGAGCGGCCGCGCTGATTGAGCCGTGAGGATGCTGCCCTTCAAATGGCTCTTCCACTTCTGCTCTTTATTGGGCTGCCCTGCAAATGGGCTGCCCGACATTCTTGGGGAGAAAAAAAAGCTCTTCTGCTGAAATTAGTTGATGGTCTTGTGCTTGATTTGGACGATGCCTTTATCCTCCTCTCCCAAGCAGTCTCTGCTGCAAAAACGATCAGAGGGGAGGGCAAGAGAGAGGGAGAAACACAGATTTCAGTAACTCCAAGTTATTCCAGGCACTCCTTGAAGCCTGGCTACAATTCCTTCCTAAGATCTGCAATTTTTAAAATAAAAATACAGGACCAGAAATGTTGTTGATAAACTCATCATGCCAGAGACAAGCCACAGAAGCAGAATGAAGCAATTTGAGGACTCAGCAAGGCAGTGGTTTGGTCTGAAGAGTCTCAGTAAATCCATTTTCATCTCCCCTCGTGCTATCGTGGCTTTAGTGCTGTGGCTATTAAAGGAAATTAAAACATCTGACCTAACAATAAGATAAATCCCATTTCCAGCAATTAAACTCCTGAGGAAAGAGATCCTGAAATCATCCAACACTGAGTGTCCCTCACCTGGCTCCTTCCCGGGTTCTGAGTCAGAATCAAAACCCCAACAGTCTGAACATGCTGCACTCATCTCGGGCTTTGTTACAGAATCACTGATCAGGGAATGGGCTGGGCTGGAAAGAACCTTAAAAATCATTTCATTCCTTTCACTAGACCAGGTTTCCTGTCCCTGGAAATGTTCCAAGCCAGGCTGGATCAGGCTTGGAGCACCCTGGGATAGTGGAAGGTGTCCCTGCCCACAGCAGGGGGTGGAACAAGATAATCTTTAAGGTCCCTTCCAACCCAAACCATTTTTCTTGCCTACAAAATCCATCAAACGAGTAAGGAGCAATTATGAATCTCCTTGCAAGATATGGTAGGAAGGGGTTTGATAATTCTGAGGCTTTATGTCAGGAAGAAACCCAAATTTAAACCTTGAAATCTTAACAGGTGACCTCCAAACAGCTGATTCAGGTGTCTGAGCAACACTACACATCTTGGAACTCTGGACAGCATTGTCACAGTCATGGAAATCAGGGAAAATTAAATATAAAGGGAATTAAAACCATGTCAGGTTTGGCTTCAACCAAACTCTCATATTATTCCTAAAAATAACCCAGTAAACTGTGCTATTCCACCCAGTTCCTGCAAGGGTTAAGAGCTGCACTCAGATTGGATTTTAGGAAAAATGTCTTTTCCTAAAGCATTGTCCAGCCTGGCACAGTGAAATCCCCATTCCTGGAGGGATTTAAAGCCATGTGGATGTGGCACCTGGGGACATGGTCAGTGGTGGCCTTGGCAGAGCTGAGAATCCTTGGACTCGATGATCTTGGAGGTCTTTTCCAACCTTAACAATTCCGTGATTTTAAGACTCTCCACACAAACAGGTGGTGCCTGTCCTTGTGCCCACAAAATCCTCCAGAACCCACAGAGGAGAAGAAGAGGCTGATGGAATAAAAGGAGTCAGTTTTATGCTCCTTGGGTGCATTTGCAAACAAAAATCTGGGAAAGTTTCATCCCTCAGCAAAGCGTCCAATCCCAGATCCACGGCACCCTCGTGGAGATTTCTGTGAAGCTCAGGAAGGCTCCTCTACCTGGAAAATTCCTTTTTGCAGAGGAACTGCAGACTCACTCCAAGCCATCTCTGGGCTTTGAATATTAACTTTATGTCAATTTAACACTGCACAAGTTAATGTAGGAAATTCCCAAGGGATCTGAGAAAAAATGGGCTACTTTTGTTTAGTGTCCTAAGGAAACAAATTGCAGATATTTGTTTATCACGTGCATATTTCTGCCCACAAAATTTCACCTTCAGGCAAATGGGGGTGTTCCAGGCCTTGCTTTGGTTTTTACCTACATTTTGAGGTTTTTTTAGTGTTTTTTCTTGCCATTTTAAATTAATGCATTCAAAATATTTCCCTTTTTTTTTTACATAACACCGTGGAGGGAACCTGGTCCATAACAAACTTCCTGCAACGAGGGCAGTGTTAAATGATGAGGCCTTTTTGTTGCATTTCAGTTCAGTATTTCCAGACACACAAATTCCACAGATTTTTCTCTTAGACTGGAAATTGGTATCAGGTAAAAACACTGGAGGATAAGGCTAAAATCCTGTTTTTATTCTATTTAGGATGCATAATTAAGGACCACTTGATCCAACAAATTAAAATAAAGGCTGAAGGATAACATTTTGTGGCCAGGCTGTCAGGCACCACCAGCTGCTGGCATTGTTATCTGAGGCACTTTTAAACCTCACCTGCCTGCAGAGACCTGGATCCTTCTGGAATTCAATGGTTTAACAGGAAATTATTGCACAGATTCCTTAAACCATGGACTAGCCGTGCTTTTATGTAAGAATTAGAACTTCTTGTAGCCCAGGGTGAGGAGAAAAACTGAAAAAACGCCCTCAAAACGTGTATTTTAACAGTCATTATCCATATCTGTGGCTGGAAAACCAGGATTAAAGAGCCATGGATGGTCTGGCTGGAGTTGCTGCAGCAGTGGCAGCACAAATAAATGCCACACACAATCCCAGCATCTCCCCCTTAATGGCTCCATTAGGTTAAGTTTTCCTCTCCATTACTGGCATTATCATTATAATAAAATGCAAACATTAATAAGAGAGTTTAATTTATCTCCCCAGCTTCTCGTGACTTTGGGAAGAGATTCCAAGGGAAGATACAACAACGTGTCAAACCCCTCGGAATTAACAACTCTCTGGGCTTTTCTAAGGAGGGGAGAAAAGGACAGATAGAGACACGAGATTACAGACAGGATGAGAAATAAGGAGCACACAGAAGAGAGGGGGAGATAATTATAAGCAAGATAGGAAAGAAAGAGGAGTCAATAAATTCAATTTATGAAAAGCACAGAGTGTGCTCAGCCCGAGCACAAGTGCCCAGACTCACAGCCAGGAAATCGGATTAGTTCACTTATTTGGTTTTCAATATCTTGCTCTATTCCCTCTAGCAAATTTTCTTCTTCCTTTGTTTCTTGTAGCCAGTGTCAGTTAACTTTTTCATTTCTGAATCTGCCATTTATCCCCCTCCTCTGGCTCCCAACCAGGCGCACAGAGAAGGTAATTTTGAAGTTATTTTATAGCAGCGTTTGGGAATTATTTCCAAGTAACTGTCTGGACTTGTGGGCAAACAGTGAGTAAAAATAATTACAATTACAGCTGCAGCACGTGGAGGATGGGCTGCTGTTCATTATGAAAAACAACTGCTCCTGCTTGCAAATATTTCCATCATAAAAGGCTTCTCCCTCTCTGTTATCATGAGAGAAACCTCTCTGAATTCTCATCTTGAAGCATGTGTGAAACAGAATAAGAAACATTTAGGAAACACTTTTAACTACTTGACAGGCTTGGATGAAGATCTTCAACAGAAAAAAAAAGGTGTTTAAAAGGGTTCAAAAACCTAATGCTCATATTTATGCAATTTCCTTTTCCTGCACCTTCTGAACATGAATTAATTCATCCTCATCAGAGTCTTCTGAAGAAATTCCTATCAGATACAAACTCGAGTTAGAGCTTAAACATGTCTAAGTAATTAATCCTTTTTTTTCTGGTTTTTACTTTAAAAAATAAAACAAAATTATAAATACAGTAAATTAGTGCTGCAGATGCTGCAGGGCCATGGGGAAACCCACTACAGAACAAAGCCAAATAGGGTTACAAATGACAGGACAAGAGAAAACGGCCTCAAGTTGCACCAGGGGAGGTTCAGGTTGGATGCTGTGGAAAATTTCCTCAGTCAAAGGCTCGTCCAGTCAGGGCAGGGGTGGAGTCCCCATTCCTGGAGGGATTTCAAAGCTGTGTGGATGTGGCACTTGGGGACATGGGGCAGTGGTGGCTTTGGCAGTGCTGGGAATGGTTGGAGTGGACAGTCTTAAGGATCTTTTCCAACTTTAATGGTTCTGTGATTTTAATATTACTCACTGGATTTTTCCTAAAAAAGGAGATTGGTGCATTCCAAAATGGACAGGAGGAGAAGTCAAGGAATCACAGAAGGGTTTGGGTTGGAAGAGATTCCAGACCATCCAATCTCACCCCTGCCATGGGCAGGGACACCTCCCACCATCCCAGGGTGCTCTAAGCCTCATCCAGCCTGGCCTTGGACACTTCCAGGGATGTGACAACAAATATCAATACAGGATGTATTAAAGGAGGTGATTTTGATGCTCTCAGTGACTGAGGAACAACTGCAGCACTGCCACACCAGCACTGCCTCCTCCCCTGCTCACCCAGCACCACGAGCAGCGCTAATTCCAGCAGATCTTTGGGAATACCAGCTCAAGGCTGCGGCATTTTAAAGCAAAAGGTCACGGAGAAGGATCAGAGCCGAAGTCTCAGGGATTTTCTGCACGGGCAGAGTTAAGCCCAGTGGAGGTGATTACCATGATCAAACACCAGACGTGCTCGCCAGGTCTCCACTACCACACAAAGATGGGTGTCCTCACGTGCTCAAATATTAACTCACAGGTCTGAGCAGAAATAAAGATCAACAGACTGATTTAAGCACTTTTTACACATCCTGCACGTGGGCTGTGAGCACATTTCCTGATTTGTTTAAGAACACAATTGAGGTCAATGTATGAATTTCTGTATTTGAAAGATGCAAGCTGATGAAAAGGAGTAAAACTGAGAAGTTGCAGCTTCTTTTAATTTAATGATTTACAGATTGCTGTCGTTTTCCTTCATGCTGCACTAATAAAGCATGAAGATTTTAATCTGCAGTGACACCCACACCCTAAAAAACTTGGAGAGAGGAGGCCAAGAGCAGTTTTAGACCCTTGAATAACAGAAGACAGAAGAAATCAAGAATTCCAACCGGTGACCAATCTAGTTGGAGACATCCATGAATTTCTCATATCTATGGCAAAGAGTCCTAGGCAGTTTAATCCCCTTGTTTTACTGCTGAAACTGCAGATAACAGGAAACACCTGCCAACAGCAAGAGCTCCTACACTGAACAACAGCTTCCCAGGGGAAGAGATGGAAACCTGAGCATTTCAATCAACTCCAAGTGGTCTCCACAGAGCTCTGGGAACGCACCTACTGGGAAATGCTTAGGCATGGAAGAAGGACTAAGTGGATAACCTGATCAGCTTCCTCTCCTCATCATGCCATCATGATTCAGTGGGAATAAGCCCAGCTCACCTGTTTGGCATGATTGACACAGTGCAGGTACTGGCTGGCCAGGGCAGAGCAGCTCAGGGTCTCCTGGGCGTGCTGCCGGTAGCACTGGAGGATTTTCTCCTGCAGCTCCCCACAGATCGGGTGGGACTCGTATCTCCTGTGGGAACAGAGAACAGCTTCAGGGTTTCCTTCTAAAAACATCTCAGGAAAGACAAAAATCTTTTAGTATTTTATTATTATTA
>VZTH01013247.1:0-16270 GCA_013397815.1 Aleadryas rufinucha | reverse complement strand
ACGGACCCACAACCATCACGGTCCTCCCGCCCTCACAGCCCTGCCGCCCTCATCCCCTACCCCTCCTTGAGGAGCGGGTGGTGACCTGGGCTGTGGCTGCTGGGGGAGCACCGGGGTGCGCCCTGTGGGAGTCATGATGGGGAAAGAGCCTCTTTGGTTACAAATGGGGTGAATGAGAGCCACTTGAGCCGTGTCCCACCCCAGTGACCTGTCGGGCAGGTCCTGGCCCTCCTAACACACAGCCCAGGGGTCGTGAGGGGTCTGCAGGGGTTTGGGGAACCAGCTCCTGGGCAGGAGGTGGAATCGGGGCTGCTGAGCCCCCACCCCATCCCGACCCCATCCTCACCCCACAGTGCCACAACCCCTTGGCATCTTCACCCAGCCTTCCTTTTGGATGCAGGGAAGCACCGAAATGCCAAAGAAACTTTTGTCTCTCCTCAAAAATCGCCAGCTGTGGGGACCTTTAGGTGCATGATAGATTTCTCTGTATTGAAGCAGTCATTTTCTTAAGTGCAGGAAGGGTTGAGATTTCTCTCTGCTGCCAGCAAGGCTCAATAAAACATTGGGTTTGTATCAAAAAGTATCAGCAATACTTTTCTCCATGGTATTATAAATAATGTCCTTCAAGATTTGCTGAGTTACTCCCTGCTCACCATCAAAGGACGTCAAAGACAGTTTTCAGGCCAAAGCCTCACTTACACATCTTACGTGTTCCTTGGCAAAAAGAGAATTTCTTTCCCTGTTTTATGCCATGATCTGTAATAACAGCAAGAAATGCGTGACAAGGTACAAGATGTGGGGGGTTTTTTGCTGTTAGACACGCTCTTGTCTCCCAGCCCTGTCTAGAGGCCGCTGTCCTGCTGTCCGCATGACAAGCAGGGGTCACAGAGTCGTAGAATAGAATCATGGAATATCCTGAGCTGGAAGGAACCCACAAGGATTGAGTCCAACCCGTGGCCCTGCACAGACACCCCAAATCCCACCCTGGGCATCCCTGGGAGCGCTGTCCAAACGCTCCTGGAGCTCTGGCAGCCTCGGGGCCGTGCCCATTCCCTGGGGAGCCTGGGCAGTGTCCAGCACCCTCTGGGGGAAGAACCTTTCCCTGATGCCCAATTTAACCCTCCCCTGACACAGCTCCAGCCGTTCCCTGGTCACAGAGAGCAGAGCTCGGAGCTGCCCCTCGGGAGGAAGTTGTTGGCAGCATTGAGGTCTCCCCTCAGTTTCCTCCAGGCTGAGCAAGCCAAGTGCCCTCAGCCGCTCCTCATTTGGCTTCCCCTGCAGACCTTTCACCATCTCCATGGCCTCCTTTGGATGCTCTCTAACAGCTTTAGCCTTTCTTGTATTGTGGTGCCCAAAGCCCTGTGCAGTTTTGGCCACCACTGCACACCAGGCTTGTGATCAAAACCAGATCCTGTGGCTTAGCTCACTTGACAAGTGAGTTTTAGGGCTCGTCTGAAAAGTGAAGCTGCATGATTGGGCTTCGAGCCTTTAATGCCTGTGCTGGCCAGATGAATTATCTTCATATCCATCTACTGAAACCATGATTATAAGTTTAGCTGCACAACAGCGACAGCAGACTGACCTTATTCTACCTAATTTTGTTATGATTCTCATAAATTATTTTCCTGCTGCATGTAACTGGTAGATTATATGAATATTTCAGAATCATTAAAGATTCATTTGGGTCTGTCTTAAGATTCGACGTTTATTTCCCTGTGTCTTCTCAAAGTGCAAGGGGAGGGCATTCCTTGTTTGTGTCACCAGGAAATACAAGCTGGTGTCCAAAGGTTATTCCAGCCTCTATCACTCTTCCATATTGCAGGATTGTGTGCAATCTAAGTGTCTTTGCAAACAACCTGCTGGTTGTTTTATAATCTCTGTTCGAAGGGTTCGGTTTTCAACACAATGGCTACAGGCTGTCGTTTCGTGGCGTTATCACCAGAACAAGCTGCTCTTGTTTCTAGATTAAGCATTAAGGCCCAATCCAAATCCCCTTATATTTGAGAAGAATGTTTTCATTTTCCTGGTGGATTGGGCATTAGATCCATGGCAGGAACACAACAGCCCTTGGACTCCTGGAGCAGTTGACCTGTATTGAGGGTGAAGGTGTAACCAGGAGAAAACTGACCTACTTCTTCCTCTGACATATTTTTCCTTGAGGTAAAGAATGGATCCAGTTGTGAAACTTATCAGGAACAAAAATATGCTCTAAGAAGCTGGCAGAAAACCCCCAAGGAACCAAGCCAGTATCACCTCAACCCCTGAAACTTTTGGAATAAAAAAACAGAAAAATCATAAAGGGGAGCGCTGTCCTTTCCCAGGCCTCTGCTGCACGTGGGATCCTGGCCTTGGAGTTACCTCTTGCCCTGCCCCTTTTTCTCCTTTCTGCACCTCTTCCAGCCTGGTGTGGAATGTGCTGCCACTTCTTCCTCCGTGGTGATTCCCCGAAACTCTGGTATTGAGGGCATTTGCATGTACTTAAGTGGAAGCTGAAATTGATGTTTTGGGAAACTTTGTAGGTGATGATGAAGTGGTTCGTCAGGAACTCGGCATCATCCCACACCAGCGTCCTCAAACTTGTCCTGGAGATAAAAAGCCTGCATTTAAAGTGGGAGGGTCATAAGTGTGCTTGCTTTTTCCGTGAGAAAATAAATGACTCTCCCATATTCAGCAGCAACAAATTCATCTGTAATTTGCGTGCTGCTTGTTTCTTTCTGTGCTCCACTGCTAAACATGCTCCAAGGCTTTTCTTCTGGAAAATGGTAATACACTGCTTTTCTACATGAAATAATTTTCCTATTAGTCTCCCAGATTCCTCACGCCCTGAGAGTGGGTGTACACGTGAACTGACACACACTGCACGACTTGTCTTCCAGCAGAGCTCTGAGGTTAATTACCAGCAGGCAATTCCTTTGAGAAATCACCATATTCAAACGTGACACCTATTGCAGGTAGCAAAGTTGGACCCTTGTGCTTGTTTTCTGCCATGCTGGATAAAAGCCTGGGATTCTGGTTTCTTCCACTCTGTTCCAACTATCAATATTGGGAAACTACATGTAGAATAAGAGTATCAGTTCCCAGAATATCTGATGTCCCCAAGGGCAGCAGATCTAAATTACTGATGTAAAAAAATATATCTTCTGTAAAAATATGAACGTGCTGTGGCCTGGGTCTTACAGGGGGAGACAGTTCCTGGGTGTGGAGAAGAAGAGCTTCCATTCCTGGAATGGTTTGGGTTGGAAAGGACCTTAAAGATCATCTTGTTCCAACCCCCTGCAGTGGGCAGGGACACCTTCCACTATCCCAGGTTTCTCCACGTCCCATCCAACCTGGCCTGGAACATTTCCAAGGATGAGCAGCCACAGCTTGTCCCCAGCAGCCAATAAAGGCAGGTGGCTCTCTCTGGGAAGAGGTTTTTTGCCTTCAGTCTTGCCCAACAGCTGCTGCCTGTGCTCTCCGAAGCAGTGAGAGAAAACACTCGAATGAATGAACATTTTTATCTCTCACCCTTGCAAAATGTCCAAGACAGCCATGAGTGCTGGAGACGGCCCCAGCAGGGCAGTGAGCAGCTCATGCACACTCACAGCCCTGGCTGCTTGCAGCTCTCTCCTTAGGGCTCTATTTTCAGCCCTGGACTAATTTTGAACCCTGCTGTAGCTGCTTCCCTGTGCTTAGTTCTGCAGGGCCTCGTTTGCCCTGGTGCTGAGCACTTAATATCCCCAGCCAGGATTGACTTAGAGCCTGGGCACACTCTGGGGTCACAGCGTGGGGCCAACGCTGGCACCACGACTGCCTGGGGGGCAGAGGGGTCTGTCTCCTCTGTGCCCGTGGGATTTAGGATCCTAAATGCACGCACATACCACAAAGATCAAAAAACCCCCTTACACCTCACTAGAAATTCCACGAGGAAAAGGAGATGTGGTCAAAAAGACACTTCAAATATCTCCTGGCTGACTGGAGCCTGGGTCCCATCACACGAGGGGGAGTGTTGGGGCTGGCAGCCTCCTCATGCTCTTGCTGCTCCGACAGCTCCCAATGTCTTTTTCTGCCTTGTACAAAGTAGTTTCCTGTGAAAGTCCATCACGGAGCCAGCCTCAAGGAGGACAGAGCAGGATATTATTCTTGGTAATGGAACCATCACTTCAGTGCCGTTCCCAACAGCACGGGAACAGTGTCTAAGGCACAGCGCCGCTGTCAGCAATTCCTCATCTCCAGTTCTGTAGCTCGGCAGGAAAATGCAGTGGCAAGGCCTTGTGCACTGGGGAACCACAGGCAACGAGCAACATTTTTCATGTAAATAAAGGAAACAAATGAAGTGCAGGTGGTAGGACTCTATTTCATTCATGCTTTTGTATTATTTCAAAGGTAATGTATTTGCAACTCGGCTGTTACGTCGATGAGTGCAACAAGTTATTCAGATTTATGTCTTTTTCCCTTGCTTGGAGTGTTTGATGTGTATCAAACCCAAGCAATGGGACGGGCAGGGAGCACTGGCAGCTCTGCTCCTCGCAGAGAGGGGCTTCCCCCCAGCCAGGGACGAGCCCCATCACATTTAAAAGAATACTTGTGTTCAGCACTTATCTTCAAAGTGCTGTGCAAACATTAATTAATGACTCTGTTATTGCCAGGGGGAAGAGCTGGCGGAGGGAGGGGTGACAGCTCACCCTGCCTGCCTTCCTTGCTGGGAGCCAGACCTTCCTTCTCCAGCTGTGAGGAGAGGGATGCTCCATCCCCAGGCCTCCGGTTATCTCCAGCAATTACAGCTCTGGAAGTGCTGCTGGTGGGTTCTAAGTGCCTGCATCAATAATAGCAAGGGCTTTAGCCTGTAAGATATTTTTATCCATAAGATTATTTATTTTTAAAGTCCCTGGACTATGTTTAGGAGAATAACGGGTCAATAGCATTTAGAGCCCAGCAGGTTTTCCCCAGAGTCTCATCCCACCATGCCTTGTCATTCCTCAGGCAACCCCAAGCAGGGAGACCCCAGGGACGAGCTGGGTGAGCGCTGAAAGGGTTTTGAATGTTGTCACGATCTAATTAATGAGCAAATGAGATGTTTCTATCTTTCCCTGTATCTTTATATTCATTAAACCATTTTTAGCAACTACATTTGGGTAGTGCTCAAACAAATCAGTTTCAGTGGGGACTGTTGATTTTCTTTGACGGGCTGATTTCTTTCTAAAACGCATTTTTTTCCTAAGGACACTTTGAGTAAAACTATATTTACCACAACTGTACAACTATGCAAAGACAGAATGACTGATCTCCAACTTTTTTGCCACTTAAACACTGCGAGAAATCAATGAATCAGTGAAAGGTAGGAGAAACGAACAAGAAAAAAATCTAATTGGATTCCGAAATGCAACATCTTCCCCCTGCTCCTGGCTGTGCAAGGCGCAAGAGCCCAGAGCAAGATGGAACATACTCAGCTACGTCATCCCCATAAATGCCACTGGGATTGTGGAGCAGTACAAATCCCTGGCACAGGAATAGCCTGGCATCCATCAGCATGGCACAGAGCCCTCCTCTTGCCATGAGCTGGCACGTGGTTATCCTCAAAAACAACATCCTGATCCCCTGCTAAGCGTTACCTTTGGGAACTCACAGCCAACTCAGCCAACCCTTTCCAAAAAGCTGTTACAACACGGTGATTTCACCAAAATGTTCTGCATTCATTGCACAGGGGGAGGCGTTCACGAGGGAACAAATCCGGGGCCGCCTTGTTCCAGGGCCCCTGGGGGATGCACAAAGGCAAACGCTGCCTGCCAGGTCCTGGAAAATCCATCCCAGCCATGGGAGGGATGTACCTGACCCAGCATTTCCCATTCCCTGTGGCAGATTTGAGCTATGGTCTCGTGATACGGGGGATATTTTGAGGACAGGGCTGTCGTTTCTGGATTTTAAGGCTTCTTTCTCCACAAATATAAACCTTCAGCCGTGGGCTGAGGGGCCAGCACAGAAACTCGCTCTGGGTGATTTTGATGTGCTTCAGCCCAGCAAAAACTGCCTCAAAAGCAAATTAAAGCTCCCCTAATTTCCCCACAGCAGGGTCTGGCGGGGGTGGGTGGTGGCTTCCCACTGCATTTTGCCTCGTTCCCATTCAGTATTTTTAGCTCCTGCTCTTCTGGTGGGATGCAGCTCCCGGTTCCCCTTGCTGCCAGCTCTGTGCCACAGCCAAACCCTTCACGTGGCAGCCCTGTCCCCTCCTGCCCTGCCTCCAGAGAGGTGCCAAAGCAAACACTGCCCTCCTCACCCGCTTGGGCCCCAGCCAGCTTGCACATGCTCCAACGCTCTTAAATCCGCGGCCAGAGAAATATGGGGATGCACAAATTAGTCAGAGGCATTGAAACATCTCCATCCTGCTCGTCCAGGTCCTCTTTACAGCAAGAACTTGATGACAGCAAAATTGAGACACCGAGCAGGAAACCAAACCCTGCCACAGCCTCCGATCCACCAGCAGCGAGCTCTGGCTGATGGACCTCCGAGCAGACCCCTGGGGTGAGGGGTGGGCAGTGGCCAGCCCGGTCCCCACACTCCTGGCAGGGATGCCAAAGCCCAGGGGCACACGGTGTGTCCCTCCCTGCTGCAGAGATGGGCACAGAGGGGGCCCATCACCAGATACCCCCACAATCCCTTCCAATGGCTTGGGCACCTGCCGAGGTTGGCAGAGATGTGGGCAGGGCACAGCCCCACACCGGGACGGGTCTGAGTGAGGACAGTGAGCATGGAACCATGAGCAGTACCCGGGGATGAAACACAACATGGCTCGGGGTGGTCCCATCCTGCTGTGACGGGGTGACCCCTCTGTCCCTGTTCACGGTGCTGGGCACCTGGGCCATCAGGTGTGGATGCTGCCCACACCTGTGGGATTATATGGCCCTGGTCCCCCCTGTCGTGCCATCCCAGCCCGCTCCTCACACGTGCCAAGGCTGATGCCTGCCCAGCACCACCCTGTTCCAGGCTCCATTCCCTCACCAGGGTTCAGAACCGGCTGAGAGCAGCCCGTACCCCTCAGCTGGCCCTGGGAACGGGAGTGATGAGACCCCCGGGGCTGTCAGGAGCACGTGGAGAAGGGGATGCTGCAAAGGACACCCATATCCGTGGGGCGGGGGCACTGGGTGCCGCTGCCTGTCCTGCTGGACAGACACACGGCTGCTGTAAGACCCCCGAGAGCTCCAAGACCCCCAGCAGCAGCCCCTGGCCAGGTGAATCCCCGACAGCACTGACTTACCGGTGGCCGCCGTCGACATCCTCGCAGCCTCGGGGGTCGCCGGGGGCTCTGGGCAGCACCCCGTGGCATGGGAGCCCATGGCACGTCCCGGGGCTCAGCGCCGGGGGGCTCGGTCCCCTGCGCTCCCCGGGAAGGGCTGGGGGCAGCGGGGCAGCGCTGCGCTCCCCGGCATCGCCGGCATCACCACGGCAACTGCCGGCTGACTCACGCTGCTTCGGAGTGACATCAGAGATGCGGAGGAGGGGGCCGGGGGCTGCGGGGCGATGCCGGGAGCAGATATTCCCGCTTTGGTTTTGGTAAAAGCCGGAAGGTTTAGTGCAGGGAAAGCTTTTCAAGGCAGTGCCACGCCGGGCACTTGGCTTTTTTTTTTGCAGGAGAGCCACGGAGTCAGGAGGGGGGAAGATGCTGGAGCCCATCGGCTCTGAAAGCTGCCCAGTGCTGGCGGCATGGAGGGCCTGGGACAGAGCCAGAGGGACAGATGAGATCTCGCTCCCCCAAACTACCCTTGGACTTCAGTTCCGTTCAAAAAACCCCCAGATTAAGGAAACCAGTTGAGAAATTACTTACTTTGGCTTCCCTTGGTTCAAGGGGTGTGAATGCAGGGAGGTCTCCTTAGGGGGAATGCGTTGGGCTCCTCATTTTCAGGCACATTTCTCCTGCACATCCTCCCTCTGGAGCACTGCCCTGCAGCGCCCAGCACTTGTGTCCAGCGTGGTGGGAGCTGAAAAGGGATCTTGCTTGGAAACCAGTCAGGAGCAGGGAGGAATGTTTGCTGGGCACACACACAGGGGGTTCAGGACCAGCACAAATGAATGCTCCACATACAAGATATTTTTCAGAGGGATTTGGCAGCACATTTTCTCAGAGCTGGGCTGTGCGGGGCTTCCTCACGCGCCATCTGGTAGCCACAGCCAGGAGCACTGATGCTCCATCCCCTCCACTCACAGGCTCTGTTAGATGGAGCCTGATGAGACAGAAGGAAGTATTTTTAGTGGGATGAGAGTCCTGCACGAGGCTCTGCGCTGAGCAAGAGCAGCGCCAGGTCAGCCAGCGATGCAGCAGCTACACCATCTCCAAAAAATAAACTTCTATCAACCCTCCATGGGAGCAGGCCCGGAGGCATCACAGCCCCAGGCAACACCCCCCACCAGACCCCCTCCCAGGGGCTCCTGGGCATCCCTCCTTCCATGAGGCTGGGATCAGGGAACCCTACACTTGGGGCTTTTATTTTTAGCCCAGCAAACTATAAATACAGCCCACGGTAACCCAGGGGAATCTGAGCGAGAGCTCAGCCCGGGGAAGTGACGGCACCAGGGAAACCCGTGGCTGCCAGAGCTGCACCAGCAGGGCTCCAATGGGAAAGGCTCTGTCCTGCTTCCAGACACCTGGGCTGCGTGGAAATACTTCAAACCACTTACAGGTTGCACCAGGCACGGGGCTGCTGCAGTGGGGACAGGGGGCTGGCAGGAGCAGTGGGCTGCTGCTTCTCAGACGGGAAAGGGGAGAGGAGGGATGGGGAAGGTTCACTGGAGGCCAGAGCGCAGATTTCACGGGGGATTGTGCGTTTTTTCTTTTTTTGGTGAATGTTCCCGTGTGGGAGCAGGGGAGGAAGGTGCCTGTCTGTGAGGAAGCCAGGAGTAGGGGGGTACAGGCAGAGAGCACCCCGTGATTCATCCCAGGCAGCCTGGCAACCAGCTCCTGTGTAGGGGAAAACACAGATGGAACAGGGATGCTGCAACACCGATCCAACAGCATGGGAACAGGCGGCTGGTGTCCTTTTAAGGATGATTTTGAAGGTCTGAACTATTCCCTTTCTCTTGCACAGAGGAGCTGTGTTGGGGCTTGTGGGGTCCAGCAGCCCACAGTGCCTGGATCACCCCAACCGAGGCCATGGGGACAGAGTGAAAAATCTAATCCCATGTGCCAAGAAATCCAGAGAGTTGTTCCAAACCCCTCTCCAGCTATTGCACAGCGGGAAAGGGTCGAGGTTGTGCATGGCTGGAGGCAGCAGGGTGAGCACAGCCCTGGGGCTTCACTATTCCAGGGGCTGTCCTGCACAGCCCTGTTGAGGAGGAGCTCAATAAATAATTCAACCAAACTTGGGGCGCATGGGAGCTGCTGCAGGTCTGGGACTCCCGGGCACAGATTCCCTGTGGAGCAGCCCTCCCTCGGAGGACAAATAGAGGTTCAGTGCTACATAAATGTGGTTTATGCCCGAGCTACGGCTCATAAAAGCCAGGAAACCACATCATGCATAAGCCTGGCAAGTCTGCCATGAATAATTCAGTCTCGGGGTGCAGCAGCAGCCACACACCTGCACAGCCCCGAGAGGCTCTGGCAGCCCTCACCAGGGATTAGGAGCGAAGCCTCCGGAGCCACCGCTCACATCGAGCACCCAGAGCCCCGGTGGAACCAGCTCCTGCTCCACATGCTGCTTCCCAGAGTGGGAGGGCTCGTTATGCAACTGCTGATGGATCGGTAACAAAACCTGCTGGAGAGCTGGGACTCTTCCCTATGACACTGGGAAAGCTGCACTGCTGCATCCCGGGGTGCAGGACCTCACCCCGCGGGGTTTGCAGCCCACAGCTGGATGTGCTGCTGGAGCCCAGCACCCAGAGCCACCAGTGACCCCCCCAGCATCACAGCTCTGAACTCTGGCCTTTTATTTGGGCACCAGCTCCTCAGCCAGGCATCTGAATCACACCCCTGGCTTAGAGAGCTGGTCACCTCTCCAGGTTTATTTCGGTCCAGCAGGGTCTGGTCCAGCACATCTCGAGTTACTGGGGTCCCTCCCCCAGCTCCACCAGTGCCCGGATTCCTGGTGACACTGGATCCGCAGGGCTCGGGCTGTGTTCCAGCTCAGGTCACACTCCCTGGCACTCAGACCAAGCTCACACACGTACACTGCAGCCCTGCCCTCTTCCCAGCCACTTCCCAGGACCAACATCCAGCTCAATTCCTGCATTTGAAGTGAAAGCTTTTGAATTACAAGAGAAAATAATTTCTCCCTTAATTCTGCTCCAAACTCAATTTCTCTCTACCAAACCATCAGCAACTTCCAGAGCTGCTGCTTCCTTTGGCCAGTTCCTCTTCTAATAAAATCAATTTAAAAAAAAAGGCATGATCAAGCAGAGAGGACATGACAGGATTGTCACCAAGGGGACGGCAGCCTGGTCTGAGCTCACTGGGCTGTCAGGGCACAGGAGTTCCCAGGGGAAGCATCTGCTGCTTCCATCTGTTTCACAGAATCACAGAATGGTTTAGGTTGGAAGGGGCCTTACAGACCATCTTGTTCCACTCCCTGCCACCAGACCAGGCTGCTCCAAGCCCCATCCAACCTGGCCTTAAACACTTCCAGGGATGGGGCAGCCACAGCTTCTCTGGGCAGTCGCTGGAAGCCTCTCCAGGAGGAGATTCAGAGGAGCTGATGGGTAATTGTACAATATTCTGCTCCTCTTTAAGGGGTGACCATGACCACCAATTTATGGCAGAAGAGAGAGCACAGGGAAGGAGAAAACCCAACCCAACCGCTGGGACAGCACCGGCAAACCCATGGAGGGGCTGGGAACGACTCTTGCCACACCACTGTGCTGTCAGCAATGTCTCACCCTGCCAACACCAAGCTGCTTTTCCACAGCCAAGTGCACCCAGTGCTTCCCTTCCCTGCCCTTTGTGACGGATTTGGGCCTTGCTGGAGGCGGCTCCTGGGCTGGAGCTGCTCCTCGTCCCTGCTGGAGCATCCCGGGACACGTCCCTGCGCCGAGAGCGCGCCGGGAGCTGCCAAACACCCGCCAATTCCAGCCCATCCTGTCACACACAGCAGCACTCCTGCATTTCTAAGGTGTGGATTTCTGCCCAGACCTGCTGTACCAGCTCAGCTTCAGAAGTGTCATTATCTAATGATACATCCCAAGCTGCTTTAAGGTAATTTTTTTTTTGTTTTCATTTTAAATTAGTGGCGAGCCGGACCTTTGAATTGTCCTGCTGCTGAGCTGTGCATTACAGCAAATCTGAGTTAGGGCCTGACACCAAAACCACCTGCATTTAACACCACCACATTTACCAACGTGATCTGAGCAAGCAGCATTTTGATGTCTCATGCTCTAATCCTCCATCTCTCACGGGACACAATGAAAATGACTCTCAACTCCTCAGCAGATGCTGTAACTGCTAAATAAACAGGCTGCTGGCAGGTTCCTTGCCCTGAACATGGAAGAAAATGTTAATTAATTAAAAAACCAACCCCAAAAAAACCCCAAATGAACTCTACAGATTCTCTTCTTTACAGAAATAAGCTCATGCACTTACACCATCACCAGTTGCCTCCAAGGCACTCACAGAGGGGGCCAAGGCTTGGAAGTGCTTCCCAGACCCCCGGCAGCAGCGCTGGCACCACGACAGCCAGATGGGAATTTTGGTTACATCACGTGCAAGTCGCTGCATCCCACCAGCTGCTGCTTGCTGGGGCTGTTGTCCTTAATGAGGGCTCCCTTGTTGGGAAAGAAAAGACTTCAATTTGTCAGTCAACAACTGTCAAGATAAATCCCTCTTCAACGGCATCGGAACATCCCAGGGGATCACCAGATTGTGCTTCACAAAGCCCTTGCAATGAATCTCCCCAAGTGCAAAATAGAGAAATAACTTCCAGGTGCAAAAGCAGCTGCTGAAGCAGGATTTCCTGCACAAACTCAGCTCTCAGAACACCCCACCTTCTGAGAAACAATGCCAGCAACCTGCAGGTACAAGGAACACCGAACAACGTGGATCCATAAACCTGTGCTGCTCCTGCAAATGAAGGCTCTGAACACCTTGTAATAAATCAAAAAACTTTTATTTTGAAGATATATTATAAATGTACAGCACACACAACATCAGTGTCTGGGGTTATGTGTGAGCAGGTTTAAAGCCTCAGCATTCATTCCAGCCCCAGCCGTGGGTTCCACGTCTCCACACACAAGATTCCAGCCTGAACAGGTCTGGCTTTGCCAACACCTCCCTAACTTCCAGGAATATCTTTCAGAACACAACAGCAACTGCTTAAAACGATCACAAATTAGCAGCATTCCTTGCTTTTGGCCTGGAGGCCTTCTGCAGGGAGCAAATCCTGCTGGTTGTCCTACTCAGGGAGAGGTCAGCGACCCACGCGAGCGTGGCCAGAATGAATCCCGAATTCCACAGGCTCAGGGACGTCTGCCCCAGTTTAAGCTTCGGAAAAGTAATGTTACACCTTAGGAAGAGCTGTGCATGCCACACACCGGCGTCAGAACCAGATCAAAGCTATCCTACGCGGTACCTAATTGTTGTATACACAGGTGAAATGAAAAAAAACGTGAAGTCAGTACCTTGCAATGTAATTTTACTGGTGCTGCCTCGTGGGAAGCGCTGGGTAGCAAATCACATTCGTGTACAGTTCATTAAGCCATGATAAAAATAGGCAAATTAAAAATCTCTACAGGCCTCTGTTACCTGCTGCAACAGAGACGCTTGGGTTTGTGGGGCTTCGTTTAAAACGTGATCCAGTTTCCTCCCTCTCCCCAGAGCACGATATAAAACTATACCCAAATTCAGTAAGAATTTAATGCATTTACATTTACTGAAGTTCACATGCTGCAAACAGGATCTGCATTGAAGATCTTCAAATCTAGGCCAAGAGGTCCTTAAAAAACCCCTTTTGCTACACCTGGGTGCGGGGATGGAGGTGAGAACATTCACGTGGACGTAACATCCCGTGCAGGGAGGTGGGGATCAGCCCCCACTGCCCTGCCACAGCCAGCACAAATCCTTCCGAGGAGGAACTGGCCCAGAGAGGGGGATACAGGCAGCACCTCCAGCCCCAAAGCTCCAGGACTCTCAGTCGGATGGAAATACCAGCTGGAAGCGCCGCTGTTCTGTTCGTTAATAAAAATGGTATTTCTTATTAAAAGTAGAAAAAACCAGGGCGGTTACTTTGGATGAAACACTGGCTATCCTGTGCACAAAACTTTGGGAAAATTGCCACTGGAGCAGAGATCACAGCAACCTGTGCCTCTCCCACAGGCAATGTTTGCTGACAGTGTCGCTATACATTCGTTTGGTGCGATGCTTATTTCAACAGCTTCCAAAATACATTAAAAGATCCTCAGCCCACGGATCACAACGCCTAAAAAAAGTAATTGTAACAGTCCTAACTAAAAAGGATTTCAATAACCACTAAAGAGTTGCTTGGATATGAAAATCGATCTCTGAAATGCAAGTTTGGTTCCAGGAGAAGAGGAAAGAAAGGGGGGGGTCAAGGTTTTTGGGACAGGTCTGTGACAGGGGCTGCCAAGAAGAAGCCACGAGCTGGAGGTCTTGGAACTCGTGCAGGAGAGAACCTCCCACCTTCCCAGAGGAGGAATGCCCTGATGGCTGCTTTGGGAACCGTGCAAGTCAATTTTCCAGCTGCGTGGAGAACACAAACGTCCTTGAAACGGCGCAAAGCCCGGCGAGCCCTGACGCAGCCGGGTCATCCTGTGGGACCATTTCCACGGAGGGACGCAGCAATCCTAAAGGAAGACTCATGTCACTGCTCACCAGCAGAGGAGGAATGGCAGATTCTTTGGGCTGGACCAGGGAGAGAGGTTCAGCAGGAGAGTTACACTAGCTCGGGCTCACAGGTCAAGACAATCAAGGTCCAAGCTGTAAAGTAGCCACTGGCCTTTTTTTTTCCAAATACATCCCTTTAAATGCATCCCCCTAAAAAGAGAGTATAAATACGAAGCCCTGAGAACAAACTTCCATAGAGTACATTTCCATTAAAAATATCAGTGTTTTGATGACACAGTTATAAGTTAGATATATTTAAATAAACAGCTGGCTACTTGCAAGAGGCCTGCAACATCAAAAGGTACAAGATTGTCTGGCTACCAACAGGGTGAAGAGCAGGAACTGTAAGAATCACACTATTAGTCACCTACCACCCCACCACCCCATCCCTTTCCTGCTCCATCTCACAGCCTTCCAAATATTCCCTTGACCACGTTGAGAGAAAATTAACTCTGACATGTCTCTGCTAGTTTGAACTCGAGCACCCGAGGTGCGAGCACAGGACCCGAGCCTGTAAATCCTCACTGCTGTGAGCAGTTCTTCCTCACAAAACCTGCTGGATTTTTTGAACAAAAATCTATCCCATGTGCCCAGGGATCTCTCACTGAGATCAGAGCAGATCCCCCAGGGAACAGGACAGTTCCTCACCAGGCAAAGCCACACACATTCCCTGTGCCCGGTGGCTGCACATTCTGAATCCAGAGTGGTGACATTTCAGTTTTCGTAGGTTTGCTAAAATGCAGGAGACCTTCCACCTGAGAGTGCTGAACTTCCTTTACCATCCCAGCTCTGGAAGGACTGTGATGAACCTCTTCCATCTGACATTCAGGACCTCCACTGCAACCTTCTGAATGGCATCCTCTGAAACACGGGATGGGGACTGCACACTGCTGCAATTTTGCTCAGATTTGGCAAGTATTTAACGGGGCTTTCAATATTTTCCCCTGAATTTTTATCATCCCAATCAATTCAGAAGAAGGTGTAACATTTAGATCCTAATAAGGCTGTAAGCAAGCATTTATTTCCTTTATAATGACTTTTAGGAGTCTGCTATGAACTCATTTACACTGGCCGTCTTTAATGGTTTTAATTTAATTATTTCACGCATGAGCGCCCAATTAATTCCCGCATGTAATTCACACCCCAGCACCACAGATGTCTTGATCGAACCCTTCAACATCAGGGTAGTTTTTGGTGGGTTTAAATCAACTCCTGTGCCTTGCTGCAAACACCACACCTCCTCAATTCTGGTCTCCCGCAGCTTTTGGCCACTGCAAACTCCAGTTCTCACAAGCCAAGCAAATTTCTGCTCGAGCCATCCCAAACAACACCTCAGCTGTGGAAGTGCTGAGCTCTGCAACAGCGAAATCCAGAAATAACCACATCCTCTCAAGCCTCCCAGCATCCCAAAGATGCAGAATTCCTTTATCCCTGTGGTCTCCTAATTGCTGCTGCTGAACCTGGGCATTCTCACCTCGTATCACACAGGAATAATTTGTTTTACGGCTGCTTTTCCCCACACTTCATAGCCAGTTCAGTGGCACTGAGGGCTCCTGGCATTCCAAGGGAGGCAGCTCTGAGCACTTTTATCCCTCTGACCTCCACAGCCACTCCACAGAGCACTCACTGGCTCCTGAAACCAAACCCAGCATTTCCCAAGCCTTTACATTCTTCAAGGGCCACAACTGCACCAAAGGATCTGTTTGCTAAGTCTGAACCTCTCCTTATCCATTCAGAAGCCAAAAAACCTCCCACCAAACTACAGGGTAGTTTTCCCCAATTTTGCCTTCTAAAAACACTCATTAAAAGGAATATTAACCAGAATCCTGACTGTAGAGAAGTACATTTATCTCTAACATTAAGAGCTTCAAGTAAAAGAGTCTTCTGGTATTATTATAAGCAAAAAGCTTCAGGAGTAAGCAAAAAAAAAAGGATAAAATAATCAAAACCTTTCATAAGACCACAGCATTCAGTCACAGCTACTCATGAGTAGCTCTGCTGAGCTCACTGGGGTGCAGGATGAGGCTCCTGGCTTTAGTCACAGGACAAGGTTATAATTTCATGTCATGTTGTCAGTCTATTCTTAGCAAGAACCCACAAAAATGGTTTTACTGTCCAATTTGAACAGAAGAAGCATCTCTATAAAGCCTGGAATTTCTAAATGTAGAAGTAAATATTTCAGCAGTCATCACCTGTAAAGCTTAATATGAAATTACAAAATAATAACAATAAAAAAAAGAATCCTGGGATAGTAAGACAAGATAAAATCTCAGGCTGCTTTGATTTCCCCACCCTTCATATTAATTATGAGAAATTGGCAACTTCAGTGCCTCAGCTGCACAACAGCACAGAGCAGATGCCAAGTTCAGGCCAAAACTTGTTGCAGGGTTTCGGGTTGCACCTTGCTGCATTTTTGGGAGCTACACAGTACTGGGAAAGCCCAGGCTGATTCTGAGCTTCTGCAGCAGTTCATTT
>VZTH01013246.1:0-12609 GCA_013397815.1 Aleadryas rufinucha | reverse complement strand
CAACCCAAACCATTCCATGAGGAGGCACCNCTTCCAACCAAAACCATTCCATGAGGAGGCACGCAAGGCTCCCTGCAGCTGGAAAAGCGGCACCATTGCCACCCTGCCCCCATAACAGTGACCGGCTGCACCTTCCAAACGCTGCTGCTCCTTTTTCATCAGCTCAGAGCCGCAGCCAGAGCCCTCAGCTGCTGAGACAGGCAGGGAGCCGTGGGCTGGACTCCCTTCCCCTTCCCCTTCCCAGCCACGCTCCGCCGCGTCTGCCCTCGGAGCTGGAGCTGCTCCAGAGGAGAGCGGAGAGCAGGAATTCTCCGAGCCCCGCTCTCTACAGGGCTGGCTTGGGAACGAGCTGTTGGTGGAGGAGGTTTCGCTTGCTGCCTGAGTTCTGACACCTTCTTTAGAAGTACAGAGATTCCTTGCTCTGTCACCAGGGGATCTTTGTGCAGCCCGATAAGATCTCCGAGGTGCTGCTCGGGGCGGGTGTTAAGGAGCAGCGCTGGCAGCTCCTCTGTCAGCGCCCAAAGAACTGATGGAGAGGAAAGGACGTGCGAAGACAGGCGCTTTCCTGAGCCGGGGGTGATTGTCGTGCTCTGGAACCAGTTGTTCCCTGTTATCTCCTGCCCGGGCAGGGAGGGACGGGGCGGCTCCTCCCGGGGGACACGGCCCCGACCCCTCCCCACCCTCAGCACGGGGAGCAGGAGGCTCACCCGGGATCCGTGTCCGGTTCGGAGAGGGATGGAGCTGGGCCCGGAACGGCGGTGGGAGCTCTGCTGAGCCATCCCCGCGGGCTGGTGCCAGTCAGAGCTGTGCCAGAGCTGTGCTGCTGCAGCCGGGCGAGCCCTGCACACCTGCCCGTGCCTGGGGAGGGGAGGGGGATCCTGCTCTTCCCTCTGCACATCCCTGCTCCCGAGGCTCTCACTGCTCCCACTTCCCTTCTTTCAACATTTCCTGGTCTCACTTGCCCCGGGATCGATCTGGATCCCCTCGGGAGGGATCGGTGTCCCTGACCAAGCTGGTGACGGGGTGTGGGACATGGCAGTGGTGGCTGCCCCAGCCCGGGTTTGGGGCACCTGCTGAGAGCACCGTGGGGAGACCTTTATTTGGGCAGAGTCAGGGGGAATGAGGAGCCAGCAACAGCTTTAGCTGGGAACAGAAGCACCAAAATGCTCCCAAATGCTCCTGTTTGCCTCCCTGTGTGAGGAACAGAGGTTTGAACCTTTCTCGTGAGCTGGTGCTAAGCCCGTCCTGAAGGGAGACGGGAATTGCTGCACCCTGGCAGAGTTTGCTGTGACCCCGGCACTGGCAGGGACCTGCTGCTGACCCTGCTCTAACCCCAGCGGCTCCAGCTCGTGTGTGGAGAGACCTTGGGGAGGAAAGAGCCTGCCGAGCTCCGGGAGCATCCCCTGGGCCCTCCCAGCCGTGTCTCTTCCTGCTCGTGGCGGCTGTTGCAACACCGGGACGTGGCGTGAGAGTTGTTCCGATTGTTCCTGCTGATACTCGGGGTTTATCCGTGTCTGTGCTGTTGCTCCATGAGCTGCAATCGGCCGGGCTGGGTGGGATCAGACGGAGCCGCCTCGCTCCATCACCGGGGCTGAGCCTTCCAGGGAGCGCTGGCTGCTCTTCCCAGGCTGTTCCCCGTGTCCTTCCTCTCTCCAGCTCGCAGCTTCTCCCTGCGGCCCGCCGGGCTCTCCCGAGGGGCCGCACCACAGCTGAGGAGCTCTAATGGCTCATTTGTCACTGATAAGGCCGCGATAACAGCGCCAGAGCAGCACTGAATGTACAAACGCTGCGAGGGTTTGTTCTCAGCCGCGGCCTCTGCACGGCGCGGGCTGCCCAGGGCGTGGGCTGGCCACAGCCTCGGGCTGGCCACAGCCTCGGCCAGGGGCACACCAGCCGGATGCAAACCTTGGGAAAACGGGAATAAGGTGCCGGGGGGGCCCAGGCTGAGCTCCCCGGCAGAGGCAGTCACTCCACAGCCCCGGGGGGCAAAGCTCAGCCTGAGCTCCTCCGAGTGCCCCAGGCAGGGGTAGGGAATGTGGTGAGGCACCGAGGAGCTGTGGGACACCGTGATGCCTCCAAAATCCTCATCATCTCCCATGGGCAATGCCAGGATGCAGGCAGGGAAAAGGCAGGATTCATCTCCCTGACCCTCAGGGATGCAGCACCAAACACCCCACTCCTGCTTCAGGAGCATCCAGCATCCCTAGAAGTGTTCAAGGTGTGGCACTTGGAGATATGCTTTAGTGGGAATGGGGGTACTCGGTCAAAGGTTGGACTTGGCAGCTTCTCCAAGCCTGGCTTGGAAGTGCCACGTGAGCATCAGCTGCTCCTGTGAGCCCCGTGTTCCTGGGTTGGTGTTGCAAACATCTGGCAGGCCGTTGTTTGTTTGTTTTTCCACCTCACACACATTTTCGTCATTCCTGCTGGGGATGCTCCGGGGAGGCCGCGGTGCTCCGTGCTCTGCAGGAAGCCAGTCTAGCCAGGGCAAATCTGGGCTTGCTTTGGGAGGGAAGTCGGGAAGAATGAATATTTGCCCTGTGGCACCAATTTCCTGTCTAGCATTCTCCAAAACGCAGCTGGAGAAGGCCCAGGAACGCAGATGTGTGGTGTGTGTGCCTGGCACTCGGCTGGGAAGGAGCCTTTGCTCTTCCCCTCCTCTTGTCAGAGCCCTTCCTCCCTCAGAATTCCCAGAATCAGCACTTTGCTGGGGAGCTCTTCTCCTCGGGAAACACCAGTTCATTATTCAGTTTAATGTCCCATCTGGCCCATGTGGGGAAATGCAGATGCTGCCCCGGGACACGGAGTGATGCAGTGGATAGGTTGGGAGGGATGGAGGGAGGGAGGCCTGGTGGCTCCGGCCACTGCCGGCGATCCCAGAGCCCCCCCGGGCTGGGCAGGCACCTCCACACTGCTTGAGCTTTAATTGACAGTGAATTTTAATGATTTCCTTCATGAGGCTGACGAGTGGTAGCTCAGTGCCATGTCCACTGCTGACATCCTGGTGGGATGGGAGGACATAGGAATTGCTGCTTGTTGCTGTGTAGTTACAATAATAACCAAAAAAACCCCCAAACCTGATTTACTTTAAGTGTGCTTTTTCTATAAATGAATTTTTGTTGTGACCTTCATGTAAAAGGCTTTTGATGCCTCAGGTTTGACATGTGTCGTGAGTACAGGTTTTATAGGATCACAGAACATCCTGAGCTGGAAGGGATGAGCTGAACAAGCCTCGTTCAGTCCAACTCCTGGCCTTGCACAGGACAATCCCAACATCCCAGCACATTCTATCTGATCACATCTTATGATTCCCACAAGGACAGACATCAACTAACAAAAGCTGGCTTCATGTGGCCCCAAACAAAACCTCTCATCCACATTTTCACCTTCCTTCTCATGAAACTTATTTGAGAAAGCCTTTCTTTGTCCCCTCAGAAGCTGCTGGCAGTTGTCGGTTGTGGTTATGGAAATGCTTTATTTGAATAGTTATGGGAACAAGTTTCAGCCCAGGGCTTGGTTTGGCTGCAGCCCCGTCCTGGCAGTGCTGGAGCAGCTCTGGAAGCACTGGATGGATCATCCCGGCCCTAAGAGGCTCAGGGTCCTGCTGAGGGCAGCGCTCTCAGGTGTGAGCAGGGGCAGGATTAGCTGGGGAGCACAGCAGGTTGCTCAGATTAGCTCTGCCGGGGGCACAGGCCCAGGGGGGAGATGCCACATCCCTGTGGAGCCCCTGATCGCTCCTGACACCGCGCTCCCGCCCGGAGCAGCCGCGGTGGCCGGGACACCTCGGCCCGCACGCCAACCACGGCACCCACACCCTCCAGCCTCCTCCAGCAGCAGCTGGGATTTGTTCTGATCTCATCACTCCTCGAGGGCTGAGTCAGGAACAGAAACCTCAGCCTGGTTTGGGTTGGGAGCGACCTTAAAGCTCCTCCTGTTCCTCCCCCTGCCCTGGGCAGGGACACCTTCCCCAACCCAGGTTGTTCAGAATTTAAATCTTACAAATCAAATACATGCTGAAATTCAAGTGCTCCCCTGATACCGTTGTGGGTTTGGATGTTATTCTTCTTTTCCATTTAAATCATGTGCTGTGACAGCGTAAATAATGGGACTGAGTGTCTTTGGCAATCTGGTCATCTGCAGCGTGTCTCGAGGCTTTTGAGGGGGGGTAAAGCCAGAATAGCTGTAGCTGTTGGACTGGGCAAGGCTGTGGGGAGGGGATCAGTACCTGGCTGCACAAATAAGTTGATTTTTTCCATCTTCCAGGGTCTGTTTTCCTTTTGCTGTGTCTCTGTAAGGCCAATTAACATTAATGGGAGCTGTATAAACAGACCCTTACAGGAGGACCTCATTAGCTCTTTCTTCCTGTGGTTTTCATTCTGAGTCGCTAAGTTTTATGGATTAGCAAGAATGCTAAAAAATATGGAAAAGCCATGCTGGCTGTTGCCATACTGAAGTGCTTACTGAGTGAATTTAATGAGTCAGGTTTGGGAATGCATTGGCAGGTCCATAAGTAACCAGACCTCTGGAAAATCCATACCAAGGCAACCTGATCAGCCAGCTGTATAAATATCCCACTGACCTCTTCCTCTCGGACAGCGTAATTCCTGGGAAACTCTGTTTGCAAGGGAAAACCACCAGAAATTCTCACAAACTTTGCTTTCCCAACCTGCCAAGGAGGCGTTTGCAAGGGAGTCACACACGGGGGAAGGCCCAGAGGATCTCCTGGGGTCAGCAGTGCTGCAAGGATTGCTGATTTCCTGGGATAACTGCGAATCCCAGCCGTCCTCCATCCAGCTGAGCTGGGATTTTTGTGGGTGTTGTGTGTTTAATTCAACTGTGAGAAACCTACAGCCCCTGACATCACTTCCCTGGCCCAGGGATATTTGGTTTTTCCCACGTTATGGTGGGATAATGAGATGTGTTTTCCTGTGTGGTCTCCCAAAGGGCCCTCAGGCAGGAAAGATTCTTCCCTGTTTCCTCTTCTCCCTGTGACTTTGAGGGAATGTAATGGCACGAGGGACCTGTATCAGAATATGAATTTGCAGGTCAAACAGTGAAATATTTGAATTCCAAATCTATCCATGTGGATTAATTATCAGGATCACGGGATAAATGAACGTGGTTGAACAGGAATGACAGAACCATGATGGAGAACATGGAGGTTGGGAAATGCCCTCCTTTTTAGAGGGGCAAGTTTTGGAAATCTTACATAAATGTAGGATTTAAACAGAGAAATGTCCCTGTGCAAGTAGCTATTTTGATATTCTCAGCTCACCTTCCAAGCCCTGTTGTTTCGAAATGAGCTCTTGGGGTTGAATTTAACATCCTTGCTTGCAAAAAAACCAAGCACACAAAAGGACAAGGTTTCCTTTCTCGTTTTTACTGCTGTTTCCACTCCAGCTCTGTAATGCTATTTTTAGAACCGTGTGTTTTAATGCTGTGGCACGAATTGCTGGGATTTCCCCTGGCTGATATAAAATAGAGGATCTGCACTTTGGTATTAGCAGTCAGCCAGGAAATCCGTGCCTGGTGCCAGAAATGGGCCTTCCTTCATAAATCTGTATTTATTTTCATTTCCTTGTGCAGCGGTGACGTGCCAGATCAGCTGTGCTGGTGTCCTGACACGTTCTGTGGTGCCATGGAACAGGGGAGGCTGGACTGGAAACCAGAGGCAGGATTTGCCTCTGATTCACTGGGGACGTGCACAGCTGGGAAACGCTGGTTTTCAGGGAATCAGGGATGGGGCTGTTTTCTGATCCCCATAAAGAACTGGCAAAAGGCACTTCCACAGGGAGCTTCACACAAAGCTTTTGTTTGCAAACATAAGTGATCAATCCTGTTTGATTGCCCTTAAAACCGTGACAGAATTATCTTTTATTGATCATAGATTTATTATAAAGCAGGAAAACTGTAATCAAGTGGGCTGAAATCAATGGAACAATCCCTGGAAGTGTCCAAGGCCAGGCTGGGCTTGGAGCAACCTGGCATAGTGAAGGTGTCCCTGCCCATGGCAGGGTGGAACGAGATGAACTTTAATGTCTCTCCCAACCCAAACCATTCCATGATTCCCTAATCCAGACATCTGGATGCTCTTTCATCTTGGCCTGTCTGAGCAAAGCTCTCTTTCAGTGTAAAATGAGGATTATTCTGCCAATTTATCTGTTTCACCATCCCTGGAGGTGTCCAAGGAAAGCCTGGCATGGCACTCAGTGCTCTGGTGACAAGGTGGGGATTAGTCACTGTCTGGATTCAGTCTTGGAGGGCTTTTCCAGCCTCAGTGATTCTGTGATTCTATGGTTCAATCCACTTTCTGTGCAGTCTGTGAAGGAGAAGGGCTCTGTACAAATAACCTGTAATTACGCTTCTCTCTGGATCTGAGTTCATTCCCAAAACTCTCGTGTCCTGTTGCTGCTCTGGCTGGTCCCTTCCCCTCAGCTGGGAAGACTTTTCAGGGTAAGGGTTACGTGAAGCACTTTCTAAAGTTCTATTTTTGAGAGTTCTGAAAGGTGACACCTGTGTGTAAGTCACTGCCATCCTTAAAATAAACGAGGTGGCAGCTCCGGGCACTGTGACATTGGTGGTGAGCAGGGACACACACAGCACGGGGGGAATGGGACTGGCTCTTATCAGGGTTTTAGAACACCAGGTACCGTGGAGCTTAATCCTGACAGGGCCTCAAGGCGTGACAGCTCGATAAATATTGAATGTGCCCTTAATCTCGGGGTGGGGAGTGCTGTACCCCCAGCAGGAAGTGCTGATCCTCCCTGTGTGAGTGCAAGATACTACAGTGAGTATCTCCCACCATATCAGCCCAGATATGGGAAGTGTACTCAGAGGGATATTGCACAAAGAGCAAACAGCAGCAGGGAGAGCTTTTGTTCTGCAGGCACCGAGCCCAGGTCAGCTGGTGACACACTGCAGAGCTCCCAAAACTGCAGGCTTGGAGTCAGATCTGGATCTGGAAAGGGAGGTTCTCTGCCCAAAAAGAGGGGCTAAGTGTGGTGCCCTCCCACAGAGGAATGGGGAGAAGGGAGAGTGCAGGGACAGCGGGACACGTCGTGTCCCCGTGAGCTGATCCCAGCGCTGGGCACCCCAAATCCTGCTGGGGGACGTGGCTCTCACCCCGCACACCTCACAGGATGACCCACGGCCCTTCCTCTCATCCTTGGAAGAAAGGCCAGCACATAAAGGTCAGGGAGCTTAGGTCTGTGTGTAACTCTGGATTCTGCAGGAACACAAACATGGCTCGTGAGAGGAGGCTGCAGTGTGGGCTGCCAGGTTGGTTGCTGTGTGTGGGTTTCCCGTGGCACAGCCGTGACTGATGCCCTGTGACAGCCCGTGCGTGGCGCCTGCTGCTCTGCTGGTGCAGCTGGGGACTCTGTCGCTTCTCCCCAGCACCACACGACAGCAAAACTCTTTGGGAATGGAATTTTCTGCGATGAAATGGAGGCTCACGAAAGCACTCGCCACAACCGCTGGGGATAAATTCACTTTTAGTTCATTCACAGCATCGTGAAAGAATGGTGAATTCTGTAGCGCACTGTCCTGTGTGGTGTGACCAGGGTGTGGGGTCCTGAGGGACACCTTTGGGTTTAAGCCATCAGCTGCTGCACTTTAAGATGGACCCACAGAGTGTGGCAGCACCCTGAGCCCCTGTAGGAACCCCAGGTCCAGCCTGACTTCCCAGCAAGGCTCAGTCTTGCACAGCGATGAGATCACAGAATCCCTGACTGGCTGGAAAAGCCCTCCCAGACCATCGAGTCCAACCTATGACTGATCCCCACCTTGTCCCCAGGCCAGAGTGCTGAGTGTCCAGTCCTTCCTTGGACACCTCCAGGAATGGAGACTCCAAACCTCCCTGGGCAGCCCCTTCCAATGTTTAACCCTTTCCATTACTAAATTGTTCCTGGTGTCCAACCTGAGCCTCCCCTGGCCCAGCCTGAGGCCGTTCCCTCTCCTCCTGTCCCTGTTCCCTGGGAGCAGAGCCCGCCCCCCCCCGGCTGCCCCCTCCTGTCAGGGAGTTGTGCAGAGCCACAAGGGCCCCCCTGAGCCTCCTTTTCTCCAGGCTGAGCCCCTTTCCCAGCTCCCTCAACCCCCCTCACAGGACTGACTCTGGATTTAGGTTGTGATTCCCTGAGGAGCAATTTCACCCCTGTGACATATCTGGGCCACCTTTGGTGTGCCCTCCCTCGCACCCAGGTGGCTGCAGGCTCCGTGGGCCTTTGGCAAAGTGCAGGCTGTGGCTGAATCTCCTCCCGACCCTCCTGCACCGCAGCGTCCTGCGGCAGGGCCGGGCTCTGTGCCGGCCGGGCACCTCTCAGCCCACAGCAACGCTCTGGCAAAGTGTTATTGCCATGGCGTGTCAACACGGCTTCGAAATGGTGGCTGCAGGTCACCAGAGATGGGGACAAAGCTGCTGGTGACATGTTGTGTAAACAGGAAGAAAATCTGCCTGTTCCCTCGGTGACTCCATAGTGACCGGGAAACACTCCCGTTTCACAAGCCTCCCCTGCCTCCCACGGGTCACACACAGGGTTTGCTTTCCCCGGGAGCCACGGACACCTCTTTGTGTGCCTCTGACAACACAGAATCACAGCTGCTCGGGCTGGAAGGGACTTTAAAGCTCAGGGACCCCTGCCAGGGAGTCCCCACTCTTGCTCCCAAACATCTCAACAGCTCTGGGCCTTCTGCTGGCAGCTGCGCCAAGTTCTTCAATAGCTTTTATTTGGGATAAATCACAAAGAAACCTAAAGCTTTTAAAGCAATTTAATCTAAAATCTCCTTTCTTAAACCATTTAGGATACTTTGAAATAGCAAACAGCTTATGGAAACCATCACTTGCTGACGGATTCACAGGAATGGGGGCAAAGTTTGTGATGCTGAGCAGTGCTACAGGAGACCCAAACCAACCCCCCTGAGGGGCCTGCAGCTCCCTGTGCAGGTTTCTGTTGCAGAGCCCTCAGAACCCAGCCAGCACGGTGAGGTGGTGGCTGCCACAGCTCCTGCACCTCCCTGAGCTCCACAAGCTGCCAGCTCAGCCAGCATCAGAGCCACAGGTCACCTCAGGTGGCCATGGGTCACCTCAGGTGGCCTCAGGCCACGACGGCCGAGCTCTTGGTCAGGACAGTACAGAGGCAGAGTCAAGTCCAACTCCTTAGGCCATCATCCCCCCCAGTATCCACCTTTAGATGCCAGCAATGACCATTTTTGCACTTCAGTAAGTATTATCTATATTTGGATGTTAGCTGGGGTCTTGCTCTTACTTCTTTTGAAGTCAGTGGGTTTGACAGATGAGGAAATGGGTTCTAAAGCAAAGCAAGAATAATCTTACTCCACCTTATTTTCATCCCAGTTCCGCACATATAAGGGTAGGGCTGCTTTTTAACAAGTCTGTTGTAGCAACAGCCTGCAACCAACACACATGTGCTGTTATCTCTTTGTGGGAGATAAATTTAAATTGTCGGGCCATGCCATGGAAATGCAACATTTGCATTTTCCTATCAGGATGTGCCAGGACACTGCAGGGCAATTGCAAAGCAGGAGTTGGGCACTGAAGTGAGGTGGAGGAAGGAGCAGCCTCATCTCCTGCCAAGCACTATATGCTGCTGTTTAAAAGTATTTCAAAGGGGATGGAGAGGAGCCTGAGCAAAGCTCCAGAACTGTGCCAACAGTAGATATCATAACACAATCTGAGGGCTTGCAAAGGCTCTCCTCACTATTCCTTATTTGTGTGGGTAATCCCACTCCTTTTGCTGCTGGCTGGGAGACCCAGGGATTGTTTTGGCATGCTGGGTCTCAGAATGAGGCACATGCACTGATCTTGCCCCCTGGATTCAAGTCAGCCCCACCATCCTCCTTGGGATGCTCCATGCTCTAAACGTCCTGGCTTCCTTCAGTTGTGTTTTCTCTTTATCATTTCCTGTTTTACAGTGACTCCACGGTTCCTTCATCACTGCCTGGCGTTTCTTCCAGTAGCTCACCGAGGCTGTAACATCTGTCTTGTTTCATCCATCCCTGTCCCCTTCCAGTGGGGAGGGCTTTGTGTGCAGTTTCTGTTTTGGCAGGATTTTCAGGTTTGGGTTTTTTTTAAAGCCAGCAGTAGAAATATTTCCCTCCCTCCAGCTCCTGTGTTTAAATTAGGAAAGAGCAGATCGCTGGTGGCTGGGGGGAACAGGGAAGATTGATGGGGTTTCTGCAATCCCATGGGAGTTCCCCAGCAGGCTCCTGGGAAACTGCTGAGTCCTGCAGGGATGAACCTCACCCTCGTGGTAACAGTTCTGTTTTGCCTGAGGAGCCATCAGGAGTGCCACCATCACTGTCATCCAGGAGCATTAGGAGATCTTATGGATATGCCCTTGAATGCCTTAAAAATAGAGAACAAAACCTCCAACCCCTCTGCACCATCTCCCAGGGGGTTGGGCTTTTGCTTGGATGTTTTTACAGGACAAGAGGAAACAGCCTCAAACTGTACCACAGGAGGGTCAGGTTAGACATCAGGAGGAATTTCTCCATGGAAAGGGTGTTCAGCATTGCCCAAGGAGGTGGTGGAGTCCCCATCCCTGGAGGTGTCCAAGGAATGACTGGATGTGGCGCTCTGGGCTATTTGGTCAGTCAAAGGTTGCACTCACTGATGCTAGAGATCTTTTCCAGCTCTAATGATTCTATGATTCCCTCCCCAAATCCCATCCTGCTGACTGGTCCGTGCCCTCTGTGCCCATTCCTGACTGCCGGAGCTGCCTGTGTGCTCTGCATTCCCTCCTCATGCCAGCCCTGTATCCGTGACGCTTTTCCTGGCACCCTTCCCAAGTTCTCTTGCTGCCAAGTCAGACTCAGTACAAGCGTCTTGTATTCCCTTTCAAATCCTTTCCTATCGTGGCAAATAAACCCACTGTCCTCCACACACACACACTCCTGATATTATCCTTGACAGCTCTTCACTTCTGGCACTCAGCTGCTGCTTAATCATATGGTTTCTTTCTCTGAGTCACCTCATGTGCTCTTGCAGCCAAGAGCTTGACTTGGATTTGGCAATGTCACGGCAGGAGCACATCCCTCGGGATCCCACTGCCGCCCCGCATGTCCCACTGCCACCAGCACGCTGCTCTGGGCCAGCATCGGTGCCTCTGGAGAGCGGGACCATGCCCTCCCCTCTGCCTTCCCGCACACACCACCAGCACCCTGCTCCACCCCGCTTTTCCCGATTTTATCATTTCCCTGCTGCTTTGCAGAGTTTCTGTTCTTTGCACAGAGCGACCTGCCTGACCTTGACTCCCAGGTAGCCCTGGCGCTCAGATCCCTTCTCCAAACATCCTTCCACTGAGGCCCCTCTCCCCCCACGCTCTCGTCCCCGTGACATTTGCAAAGAGGGGGCAAGCGGAGCAAACCAAACAAATCCAGCAAATATCGCTGGAAAAGGGGAACTAACGCGATGCGCAGGGAGCACCGGGAATAACCTCGCTGCCTTCCGAGCCCTGTCCTTCCCCTGACCCCTCCTGCCGCACGTCTGCTCCGCGCTGCGGGCCCGGCACGGGACCCCCCGCTCCTCCCCAGATCCCCCGTGTACCTACGGAGCGATAACCGAGCTCTGCTCCTCCCTAGGAAAACAACCGGAGCTTCCCAGAGGAGCTGTTTGCAGACAACGCTGCAAAACCGCTTCCCCGCGCAGCTCTTTGTACTGAGCAAATAAAAGGGCAGCCTAAAGCGAGAGGGCTGGGAAAAAAGTTGGATTTCTCATTGTCCAGGGAATGCTGCAGGTGTGGACACACCTATTCACCCTCCCAGCCCCTCGGCCGGTCCCGCTTTGTGCGAAGAAGGGTGTTGGTGTTTATTGCCTTTTTTCCCAGCTGCCCACTGGCACGGACTTTGCTCCTCCGGGCTGGGATTTCTTAGCAGCGGGAGGCTTTCCACGTGTGTTTGAGAAGGTACAAAGCCTGCCGGAAAACAATGGAAATAGCTGCCTTATGACTGCTGCGTGTCACGCACTCGGTTCTTGCCCGTTCGTTTGTCCTTGGAGCTGCTCGCGCCGCCTGGAACCTGATCCCGAGCGGTGCCGGGCGCTGGGGCTGGCACGAACACCGGCACCGTGCCATGGGGACAGACACGGCCCGGCCGGAGCTCGAGGCCTCGGGCAGGGGCTGACTGAGCCCTCGCAGCCCCCCGCAGCCCGGAGCCACCGCGGATGTGTGGAGCGGGCTGTGCGTTCCATGAGGAGTGGGAGGTTTGTGGGGGCTTCCTGCTGGGAGGAAACAGCTGCTTCAGAGCTGAGTGCGGTGGGAGCAGCTTCTCCCGTGCTCTGCTTCCCACAGGGCCCCTGGTGTGGGAGCATCCCGGCTGGCTCAGCATGGCCCTGCTCGGTTTTCCACACCTCCAGGACAGGATCTCCCCAGATCCCCTCGGACAGGCTCCCTCTATGCAAGCTCCCCTCAGACCCCAAGGACTGGATCTCCTTTATTTCCCCCACGATAGTCTCCCCCAGGACCGGATCTTCTCATCCACAGGCTCCCCTTTGTCCAAGCTCCCTTCAGGTCCACAAGCACAGGATCGCCTCCATTTCCCCCAGGAATGGATCCCCTCACCTGCTCCTCCAGGCTCCCCTCAGCCCCCACCAAGAAC
>VZTH01013244.1:0-70568 GCA_013397815.1 Aleadryas rufinucha | reverse complement strand
GGGAGGGAGCGGGGAGACTGTTTATATGTGCTACAGCTTCCACTAGCAGGAACATGTTAATCTGCAGAATTTCCAAACAAGAAAGCCTACCAGACCAGTTTGCTTAATGAGAGAACTCATGACAGAGCTCTGTACTAAGAAAAACTGCATAGAGGAGATTTAAGCGAGGACATACTACAAAAGAGAAATTTAGAAACATCACATGGACAAGTCTGGATGGTCTCAGGAAAGGCAAAATTCTACTGAACAGAGACATTTAAGGGATGCTACAGGCAGTAAGAAAAGCTTTTATAACCACACTGATAACAAAAGGCTGAAGAAGGAAAGTGAGCCTGCTGCTGGATGGGGTGTGGGATTTAGGGACAGTACACACAGCAAAGGCTGAGGTATCAAGTGCTGCCTTTGCCTCAGTCAGCCTCCCCATCCCTGGTATCAGTGAAAAGACCTCAGTAAGAAGAATTTCCATCAGGAGATGAAGACTGAATCAGGGATTATTTGAGACAACTCAAACCATAAGGATATACAGAACACGAAGGGTTGCATTCAAGAGTGTTGAAGAGAACTGGCCAATGTTCTTCTAACACCACTCTATTGAAAAGTCATTGAATTTGGGGGAGATCCCTGGTGACAAGGGAAATTACATGTCAAGAAAGGCCAAAAGAATAATACAGGGAAATACAGGCAAGTCAGATTTACTTTGGTCCCTGGAAATATCATGGAGCAAGTCACCTTGGTGCACATTTCAGGGCACATGAAGGAGAAAACAGTATTTGGGAACAGAAAATTAATGGATTTATGTAGGATAAATCATGTCTGACCATCCTGACAATGTCTGGATTTGTGGATGAGAGGAGAGCAGTAGATGTCATTTACCTCAATTTTAGAAAGGTCTTTGACACTGTCTGCCACAATATTCTTGTGTCTGGATGGAGGGAAAACAGAGAGGTAAAAAACTTCACTCTACCACACAATAGTTAATGGGTTGTGCTCTACCTGGAGGCTGGTAAAAATCCTACAGCTAGTAGGGAAAGTAAAAGCTTCCTGTAACTGATTATAAATATGAAATGATCACTTAAGATAACATGAATTATGTTCTTTAAACACAGAAAACAATAATGCGCTCACTACAATACTAATATCTAAAAAACGTCCCTGTATCATAAAGTACCAGTGCTGAAAGTGAGCTGACATCACATTTAAGTAAACATTAATTTACATCATTAATTTTTAATCCTGATTCAAAACTGGATTAAATTTGATTATTTTAACACTGATACTTCACAGTATTTTTATTTCTTATGCAAAATGGCTTAAAAATATATTAATTCCTGCTTACTGATAACTTCAGATTACACATCATATTATTTAAGTAGCAGCAGTGCTAAGTACTTTACAAGACAAATGCTTTAATCCACAGAGAAATTTTAGGCATTTTCAAATGGGCGGCCACACACTGATTTCACACAATGTTAAAAGTTTTTCACAAAAAGCAAATGCATGGACTCTTATGTTGTTTTTAAGTATCTGAACTGGCCTATTTATTTTGGGCTGTGAAGATGCAGAGGTTTTAGGTATGATTAGCAGCTATAGCATACAGCACGTACTCTAATAAATAACTTGCGAGCTTGCTGCAACGTATCAAAAGTAAATTATAAAATAATGCCCTTAAAAAGATAACAATCACTAACAATCACACTGCAGTGAGATTACCAATGCATTTCCAAAATAATGCTTTGCTACAGCTGGTGTCACAGGCACGAGCTGGTTAAAGCCTGCTGTGTTGATTGATGATATAGAAACAAGAAGCTGCCAAGAGCCTTGGCTTCTTGGGGAGGATCACGTGCAGTAGTTGGTTGAGGCTCAGCTCCCTGTGTTGACAGGCTTAGGCAGATTAAGTACTGAATTATAGCCCACAGTCCAAATCCATCAAAAAATGCAGTCATGTGCAGATGGTTTTAGTCTTAATTGGTTGGTATTTCACCTCACAAAATGAAGTTCAAAGAGAGCAGCTTGCTTCATCACATGGGTGAACTCGCCTCCAGTCCAGCACAGGGAAATTCAGGCACAGCTCGTGTCTGGAGCACTGTCCTCTCCCAGCATCCCAACAGCTGCGTTCGCTGCAGGCTGGAGCTTCCTGCATAGGTCACGCTTTGCCATGTGTCTGGGAATACTCAGTGCATGCTAGGCATGCCCAAGGGTCACCCTCCTAGGCATTCTTTCCTAGTTTTTTGTGACCCAAGTAAATCAACACCCAACACAAATACCTGATTACACATCAGAAGCCTGCAGCAACACACACTATCCTTCATCTGTAATTTTCTCACCTTGATGGGAGAGGGGAAATAATGACCTAGTGCTTACAGCAGTTACACAGGAATAGGGGAACTCAGGTTGGATGTGCTCCTCAAAGGACTGAGGTTTAAGTCCCAAACACTGGGTTTTCACCTACAAAATTACCTTTCAATTATTTTTTTCTAAATAAGGAACTGGGCTTGTGTTGTGTGATGAGACACTTTTTTTCTGGCTATCCTCAAATGCTTTGTATTCTGTTTTAGGGATGGGTTTTTTTCCCATGCCAAACTCTCCCTTTGGTAATGCTTTTAAGTGGACAGTAAAATAATAATGTAGTAAATATATAAAGTAGTATGAACTCCTGCAGAATAAAAGGCAATACTAAATATCAAGCAAAATATATTACTTTATTATAATGCCATTTTTAAACTAGCAGGCATTACAGCCACCACATCAACTAATAAAGCCAACAAAAAAAATCTTCAGAGTATGTAATACTACTGCCATACTTTGATACAAATACTTGCCTTAATTAAAATTTATTGGAATATTCTTGTGGAAATTATGTATATTTGCTGTCTGTGGTCCTCATACTACTAAAAAAATAAGTTGCAATTAGTAGTAAACTAGCTAAAAATTTAAAAAAAAAAGTAGTTGTAAACTAGCAAAGAAAAAAGGTAAGTTCCAGTACATTTGAAATTTATCAAACCCCTAGTTTTTCCTGTCCAAAAAATTCCTGCAGTGACTTAATTGTTAGCTATGGATCAAAATGTTATTTATAACGTAATATTCAAATCTAGAGTAATTTTGTAAAACAAAATTAACCTGGAGGGGTAAGTATAGGAAAGATCTTACACTACTTTGGTGTTGCCAAAACACTGATCTGGATGTTGGAGCACTGTCTTACTCTAAACCTAAACTGACGGAGCACTTTATTCCTTGCCAAGAGCTTTGTAAATATTGATTTAAGGATGTGATTATAACCATGCAGAGTTAGAATATTGACCTACCCATTGTCAGTGTAAGAATCAATTTAGCAAACAAGTTTAACACCAAATTGCCACAAGTTTTTTCAATTAGAAGAGATAATACTGCTGTTTATGAATCAGATGAGCAAGAATTTAATTAGTTTCCCTCTGGGAAAAAAGTCATGAAAGAAACAAGAAAAGGGAACAATGAAAATACTCACAGGAGAACAGTATCATCAAATGGTATCAGAATGGCCTAAGAGGATTTCCAACATAAATAAAAGGACAAAAAACTGTAGTAGATCTGGATTTAAGTAAAAGGGGGATTTATGATAAGGTAGATCAGTATTGACTGTTGGTTTCCGGGCATAAACAAAAACTGATGGTTGGATCATCTTGAATGTAAACACCAAGTCACAGAAAGAAACCCTAGTTCATATGTTAGGCACAGCTGAACACCACAGGGAATCTGGAGAACTGCTTACATGGTCAGACAACACAGAGGGTCAAAATTTTGCTCTCAGGGTCACGAACAAATATCCATACCTCAGTGGTAATGCTCTGTATGTTTTAATGAAAGTTTTGTGTTTCCCCATGGACAGAACTGCTCAGTATGTTTACTGGGTAATTACACTTAATTAGCACAATAATTTGATTGTTTGATTTTATAAAATGTGGTTATGTAATTTGCATGCATTATATAATATTGATTACAGTTCATCATAAAAATAATACTTCAGATGCTATATGAAAAACCAAAAGGTATGGCAAGAAATTCTGTACTTAACAGCACCAAATGTGGACAGATTAGGAACAGGTCTCTGAGATCCTTTCCCAAAGACTTTGAAGGATCTATTACAAATGAAACAAAGAACAGTTTTTGTACTAAGGAACATTCTGATTTTATCCCTCCCTTTTGTTATCACAAGGTATCTCATACACTCTCAAGATTAAGTGATTCTTTTTGGATGAGACAAATCACTCAATAACTGCAGTGTAAAAAAGAAAGTCCTTCAGTGAGGAGAAAGAGAAAATGACAAGGTTTTAGCTACCCCTCCTTCTCATGGCATGACTTTAGCAAGTATATCCATACAAGCGAGTCATACAGCCATTTTTAAGTATCTTCCTCTTTGGAGTGAGTTGCAGTATCTCAGTAAAGCAGGAGAAGGAAAAACACATAAAAAACCAAAATAAAGCAATAATGCAAAAACTGTAACACCATAAGGATTTAATTAATTTAAATATGCTATATATTTTTTCCTTATTTTTGCTCTAAGACTTTAAAGCTGCCTTTATTATGACAAGCAATCTTTCAAGTCCAAACTCTGCAGTCTGGTGCAGTCCTTATAATCAATCCACAGAGGACTTAATTCTCATACAGTTCCACCGCTATCTCAAGACTAAGAGTTTGGTGCTTAATTACACATGGTAAGGGTGGAGGAAACAAAACAAAATAAAGATTAAAAAATTGCTAATTTTGACTGAATGCAGTTCAGAAGGCACAGCAAGCTGCTACCACTCAGCAACCTCTCTCCAATCCTTTAAAAACAAGGCAGGCATTCGAAAGCCTCTGTGAGAATCAGCTTATCAAGCCACAAATCATGAGTAACACTCAGGCATCATTAATATTCTAGCCCTTATGCTTATCTGAAGCACTAGCAAAGAAAATGCCTGGAGTGACTAATTCCAGCTATGAAGTAATTTTTTAAGAGACAATTGAAAGCAAAGCAATGTTTCACTCTTATTGAAAAGAAAGAGACACTAGGATGCAGGTATACACACCAGCAGAAAAGTTATACTTTGATGGCCCTGAGTATTTGATTTATTTCTGTTTTCAATATACAGTGAAAACCTCTCAAACATTTTCAAGGAATACTTTTGCTACCTTGCAATTTTCAAAACGCTTACTTGCAACCTGCTTATCACTTGTGGTATCTTGAAAGAACTCTGTACATTTGGCTCTCTGCACAGCAATCTATCTATGCTTGAAGAAAAATGTATTTCCTCATCAATAAATTAGGAAAGTATTTTGAAAACCCAACTTTGGAGCAGTGTCCTGCTGGGCCTCATTTTACAAAACTTCCAATCAATTTCTGATTCTTCTTTTCACTCAATATACATTAAAAATGGTATTTAGCTATTCAAATTTTAAATGCTCTCTCATGCTAACCTAGAAATGCAGATGGGTAAGAACAGTTTTCACTCATTTTTACAAGAGTTCACACATTTTGTGTGATGCTGACTGCACTTCCTTGCCTCCCCTGGGAAAGCAGAGCTTGCTCTTCTGTAGTGCTGCTACAGAAATGCAATCACTGACTTCCTATCACTCTTAAATTTGGATAAAATCCTACCTAAATGCCCACTGTCAGTTGAGTGATCTCCAGAGTGCCACACACATAGCACACAAATGTGGCAGTTCTCCAGTGAATTCTCCACATGGACAGAGTCCATAGCAGGGAATTCATTGGACCACAGCTTGTCACTAGAACCACAGGGCAGTATCTTGCTGTCTACTTATAGGCAGAAAAAAATAATTACCACTAGAAAACTAAACCAAAATGTCTACAATTTGTAAATGCAAAACGTACCTGGATATGTTTAGCTGAATTATTTCCTTCTTGCTCAGTAGTCAAATCTTTCCATGTGCTGCATTTGTGGCTAAAACATGAAAACATGCACATCGTCGCTTTAAAAATTTCCCTAATCAGTTAGCTGAACTAGTTAGACCATTTTCTTCTACCAGCTTATTGTGAGGACAGCATATCCAAAGAGAAATGAAATCCCATAGGCCACAGCTGGGATAGGGTTCTCTTTTCATTTTGTTTCGTAGTTGGAGTTAGAAAGCAATACTCCAAGGGAGAAATGGCTTCTGTGTCTAAGTTGCAAAGACTGGTAACAATCTGACTGGTAAAAACAGCTCTTAGCATTTTGCTCCATATTTTACATACGTTCCTGAAGAGAATGTGACAATAATTTTCTGTTTCCTTTTCTCATAGAATTACTTAGCTCCCCAGTCATACTCATTCCCTTGCTCAGTAGAATGTTTGATAGGTTTTAATTATAGCATGTATCTGAAAATTACTTCAAATTGTATCTAAATGACTTTCAAAAAGTATTTTAAGTAAAATCATAAGTCCCTCCATTAAGTACTCAGACTTCACTGTCAATTAGTCAGAGGAATATAATTGAGCTTATATATAAATACTCAGCTGTTTTGCTCAATGTTATTGTATCCGTTTTTCCCCAAAGCTGCACCACTCCCTAACTAAAATGTTTATTTTTACTGAGCTGGCTCCTCTGGAGAAGACAGTGTTCAGCATCTCCCAACTTACTAATTAGCCTGCTTATCTTTACTGGCAACACAAGTATCCTGTCTGCAAAGAGAAAATCAATAAAGGGGTTAACTGGCTATCCCACTCTTCTTTTAAGCCACAGCCACACGGAAGACCACTTGATCAAACACATCACTGTGGGCTGATTGATGCCACTGAAGATAGAGATAGAACTTTCTAAGAAAGGGAAAACAATTTGTGCTAAACAATAAAATTAGGGAGAAGTATGAAAATTGGGCTTGCCTTACTTAACCCATGCTTGTAAAAACTAAAGACCAATTCAGCAATACAACCATGGGACAGGGTAAAGACTACAAGATACAACAGCCTGAGGCAGAGTTCTTATGCCTAAAAATCCCAAGACTTCATTGAGTAAATTCTTCATACTTCATTTTCTGCTATGCAGGGAAATATAAAGACATAAACTTCAGAAATGTATGTTTTCTTTAATGAGATGGCTCACAAAAGTAGACTTATTTATTCAGTGCTGTAAATCAGAGAAGTCATCCCCTGGGTAATGGACCCGTTTGTTCTTTTGCTTTAAAGTGGCTTCCACAATAAGACAGGCAAATCTGTTTTGAGTTACAAAAAATATGTCAAGTTGGAAAGGATCCATATAGGATCACAAAGTCCCAACTCTCTGCTCTTCACAGAAGCCATCTAACCTGGTTTTTAAATGTTAGGGAGACTTCATTTCCCTAGGCCACCAAACACTGTCTGCACAACACTTACAGAAGTTTGTTTTCTCTTTGCTGACTCACCCCTGTCCCGAAACTAGTTCAGTTTCATTTTTATGTTACTAATTCACTGTTGATTAGAGTTCATCCTGGGCTGTGTAGGCTAGGATTAAGCTGGAAAAGCAAGAGATCAGGAAGAGTAAATGATTTTTAAAGAATTTCTGAAGTGCAAGCTGTAACCTACCACTGAAAGGACAATGGAATAGCAATGCACTGAGAATTACTAACAATGCAAAACCAAATCCAACCTAAAGGAGGGCTTTGGCCATGGTAAATGCAATCACTTCAGCTGGCTGCTCCACTAAGAGACCACTAAGAGACCACTATGTAAATTATGGTACAACTATGATAGCTTTATCTTTAGAAAATAGTTCTTTTATTCTTTTATTGTTTTTACCTTTGTTGTTATGGTCGTTTTATCCTTACTCATGCTAGTTCAATTTGCTTCAAAACCTCTCCATCAGAAAACTGCAGTTTTTTCATCTTTAACTTCCATACCAAAATCTGTTCAGAACAACTTATTCCTGAGCTACATGCTTTAGCTCTGCTAAACATCACAAAAAAGGTTTTGTCAGAATAGCTTTAATCTTTGCTACAATGTTTAAGATGTTTTCTTTAATTGATGATGACATTGACAAAGGGATTGAGCACATGCTCAGGAAGTCTGCAGATGACACCAAGATGAGTGGTACAGCAGACACTCCTGAAGGATGGGATGCCATCCAGAAGGACCTGGATAAGCTCAAGAAATGGGTCCATGGGAACCTCATGAGGTTTTAACAAGACCAGGTGCCAGGTGGTCTTGGTATCAACCCCTGGTATCAAAACAGGCTGGGGGATGAACAGATCAGATCAGCCCTGGGGAGAAGGACTTCAGGGTACTGCACATGACCCAGCCATGTGCACTCACAGCCCAGGAAACCAAATGTGTCCTGGGCTGCATCCAAAGCAGTGTGGGCAGCAGGGCGAGGGAGGGGATTCTGTCCCTCTGCTCTGCCCTTGTGAGACCCCATCTGCAGTGGTGTGTCCAGCTCTGGGGTCCCCAACATAAGAGGGACGTGGGCCTATTTGAACAAGTCCAAGGGAGGGCCACAAAGATGATTAGAAGGATGGAACAGCTCTCCTACAAGGAGGGGCTGAGACACTGGTGAGAGAGTTGGGGCTGTTCAGCCTGGAAAAGAGAAGGCTCTGAGGAGACCTTCTAGCACCTTCCAGTACCAAAAAGGGACTTACAAGAGAGCTGGAGAGGGACTTTTCACAAGGGCATGTAGTGATAGAAAAAGGAATAATGGTTTTTAAGTGAATGAGAGTGGGTTTATATTAGATATTAAGAATAAATTCTTTAATGTGAGGGTGTTGAGGCACTGTGAGGTTGCCTAGAGAAGTTGTGGATGCCCCATCCCTGGAAGTGTTCAAGGCCAGGTGGGATGGGGCTCTCAGCAACCTGGTCTAGTGGAAGGTGCCCCTGCCCCTGGCAGGGGGTTGGAACCAGATGGTCTTTAAGGGCCCTGCCAACCCAAATCATTCTATGATTCAAGTCTATGTACCCAGAGGGAGGCCATCAAGAGCACTGGATCATGCAGTCCTATTGCAGTTTAAATGGCTTCCTGAGAGAAACATAGCTCACTTTTTGATCTCAATAGACACCACTTTTATTACTGGCAGGCTTGTCACTTTCAATTCAATGTACTGAGTGTTAAACAGTTACAAAGCTGCATCAGGATGAGTAGTTGAAAACAGCGCATCAACTGACTCAGCTGTTGCCATACTAATGCTCTTCTGAAAGCCCTGAATTAGCTACACTAAAAGAAACGGAGATGGAAAGAGGTGAAACAAAAGGAAAAGTAATCATTCGCAAGGAAAGAAAATACCAGAGTGATAATAAATGTAACAAGGTAAGATACTGTGATGATAAATATTTGGACAGCTATAATATAGCTGTGGAAGGAGTCCATAGTGATAAATGCCAAATAAAACTACTTTCAATTTTATTTCACACAGGTCTATTTCCTTCCAGAAAATTTCTCATGCTTTCAGTGAACAAGAATCTCACTTTTGACTTCAGACAATTCTGTTGTAAATAGATATCAACACAGAAATATGGAAAGACTGTGGGGAAGACATAATTTTATTTTTAATCCTATCATATAATAAAATCGATGCAGAATTGTGCTATTTTTCACAAGTTCCTTCATACCCAGAAGTCCCTACCACACAGAATTTATAATCAAATAAAAAGCTACATATAAGAGGCAGTAGATGCACGTCAGGACAAAAATGGCTACCTACTTCAATACAAACTGTTTTTATAGTACAAGTCTAACTTGTATAGTGTCAGAAATAAAAAGGTAGCCTACTCTATATTACTGTTCAACTGCCTGTAAAACTGTACACTAAAAATGAAGCCTTTCAGAAATGATACTGAAAATGATCCAAAATTATTTCACTTCTCCATTCAAGAAAACAAAATTCAATTTAAAGAAAGGCTTTTCCTGTATAATAATACAGTTTAAAATTATATAAAATACAAACTCCTGAAATCTAGTGGTGTTGCTGGAAACCCATACTTTTAGAAAATATCTACTTCAATTAAGTATAGAGGAGCAGCCGGCAATGCTCGACAAGCTGCAATCAACATCGTAGCACTGCTTAGTTGAGGTTTAACTATGCAATGTGTGATGTAGCAGCTGCAGAAGGCTCACAGTCAAACACTCTCCAAACAAGCACACTTCTTACATCCTAAGTGTTGATGCAGTTACTCTTTGTAAAACTAGTGGCACAGAACTTGGAAGTTCTGGTCACCTTTCAAGCTTTTACCGTGTTAAAGACAGAAAAAAAGAATAATTGCTATATCAATGTAAAGTCCAATAAGCTTCTTTCATTTTCTTCTAAAATTCAATTCAATATTTAGTTATCAGCTTGAGAATTACTTTAAGGATGAGACTGATCCTGCTTTTTTTGTTCCTCCATAGATTACACTGAATTTCAACTCAAGTAACTGTCTAGTCTGCACCTTAAAAGCAGTTTGCCTAAGCACAACTGCCAATATCCCTAATGCTGTCACACACATCCAACAGAGAGATGCTTCTGCATATTAAAAGACACAATCTGCTTGTTTTCTCTTGGTTCATATTCAAAAGTTCTAAAAGCTTTGTATCTGTTTTCATTAAATACTTTCACCTATTTCAAATAAACAAATACATATAATGCAAATAAACTTAAGAGGCCACAGCCCTTCATAATCATGTATATATGTTATACTCTACGGATGTTCTGGAATTAACCAAATACTTTATGCTACTGGATATCAAATAGTCTAAATTTTAACTAGTTTCATGTTACCACATTATTGTGCAGATTGGACTACTTATGGTTGACCTCACTCAGTTTTGCTAACAAAAAAACCCAAAGTGTGGGACAAAATCAAAAGCAATATAATATGACCTTAGAACACAGCAGTTTGCACAGACAGCTGTTTTAATGGATCATTTAAATAAAAAAATTCAAATACTAGGAACTTTCGAAGAAATTGGATTAAAGTTACTACTTCACAGGTGGCCCAGATGTATACTCAACTGCAGAAAGACTGAAATCAGCACAACACAATTTTATCCTACCAATTTGCTGTGGCCAAGTTTTCCAACATGGGTCCTCAAAAACAGTCAGTATTAAATCTCCCCAGTATTTTATCTATATATTATGGCATCCAAATAATCCAATTGCTTTCCTCACAGCCTGACCACCAGCAGTTGTGTAAGACAAACTAATGAGATAAACCTCATTGGCACACTGCACGAAAGTATTAGGCTGTGTAAATCCAAACAACCCAAGTGTTTTCATACAGTCAAAGCTAAATACCCCTTAGGCACCTCATCAAGCCCTAAACTGCTTCCTATGGATAAACTGAAATTTAAGATGACTTACATGAATCAGCACAAGGATAATTCACGATAAGTGTCTGAATGGCAGCATTTAACATAAGTGTCAGACACAGAGCAGCGTGACTTGAAGAACAAAAATAAATCCTCCAAGATCTGCAATATCCAAGGATAGCAAGAGAAAAGCACTAGGAAAAAATCCTGTCTCATACATATCTAAACTTTCTCAAACATATGTTTAATATTTGAAAACTTTATATTTGGCCTACTTATGGAGATCAAATTCTAAGGTCTATTTTCCCAATTCTACAGAGCTGAATCTTTGGCCGAGTAGCTAAATGAAAGAATTGAAACATTTCATTCAGCAATAATGAAGTCAAAACTTGAAATGCTGAAGTAGAGATGGTGAACATTCAAACAACAGAGTTAATTAACATGCAGCTCAGACAGGTGATGAGAACATTATGAAAAGTGATCTGATTAGTCTGTACTGAGAGAAAAGAAACATAGAAATACAGTTAGATTTTGTGGAGGATGATGTTTCAAAAATTCGATGACTAAAATCCAGACAGAATTGGGCAGGAAATGAAAAATAAAGCTTGATAAGCCTACTTATTTGGCTCATAAGCATTTGCTTAAAATGAAAGAATATTGCTTCTTGCTCCAATAGACTTTTGTGATTTTGATTTGGGTTAAAGTATTAATCCCATTCCATCAAAGCTATTTCAATAAATGTGCAATACTTTTATAGGAAGACAAACCCCCTTCCTATGTTAGCTGTACTAGAGACAGATGTAGGGACTCTAAACTGCAGGAGTTCAAAATAAAGCAAGGAATGCATTCTGCATCCTTATTGTATAGATGAATGTTTAATGGCCTGGACTTGAAATTGTAATGTGGACAAACTCATGCCATTCACTGCCTTAGTGATCTATTTGTGAGAGTGGGAGCTCTTATGTTTAAATCTTTAATGTAAATGCTCTTCACAAATCTTTTGACAACCAGAAGAATATGTAGGCAATGTATATATTTGTATATATAGAACAGAATTTGCTCTTTAGATAATAGGAAGGATCAAGACTGTACAGACAATCTTGTTCATGATTTCTTCATGGCAAATCTTGATAGCAAAACTAGGGAATACAGAGTAACACAATTTGAGACCAGACTTGTATACAGAACTGCATGCTGCATATTGAATGTGCTTGACTGTTTTAAAATAATGCCAAATTTTCCAGGTTGAAATCCATGCAATTTTTCAGCATTCACACTATCACATTGACAAAAAAAAGTATTTAATCAACAGGAAAAAAGGCTGGAAGAAACACTAACAAGAAAAAGCATTATTCCTAAGTTTTACTTGAGAGGATTTTGGTAAATGCTCATTTTCTAGCAGCAGGATTTGATTAAAACGTAAACCACTTATGTTTATATTTTTCATTTTCCTTCTCCTTTGTTTCAGTAAAAAAACTAAAATCCCATGCCCCATTTCCAACTTAAGTTATCATGTATACTGATAAGTCCCATCATCACACTACTCACAGTAGCTTTAAATAACTTCCTCATCAAGATTAGAAAGTTTAGTCCTCCACAGGTCCACCAGGTTATTTGCAATAAGTTCTGCCTTCCATGGGCACCTTGAAAATCCAGTGCTAAGGGCAATTATGGATTTCCTTCTCATCTATAAGAAGATGAGTATAAGAAGAATGAAGTTTCCACCACATTTTCCAATGTAAATGGAAGCCTCCCAACTCAATTTAAATCAATGCAGTGATAATTAATAGGCAAATGATACACATCTGTTCCCTCAGGATGCCACAATTCTGGGGTTTTCTCTCAATAGGAATGTGATGGATACAAAGCATACTAAACCTATTTCTGTTTATCATTAAGTTTTTCTACAAAAGCAATCCAAGAAATGTCTCTGCTTTCACAAGCATTATAGTTAGTAAGGACTGGTGTAGATACACATCACCCCTTTCTCTTTCATCCCTTTATTTGCTCATTTCATCTACCAAGTCACAGAACTTCTGAGAATCAGTTTTTTATCTCCTTCGGAATAGGATAAGGCAGGAAAATTATTTAGTTTTGATTATATTTCATTTGTGGATATTTCTTTTTGTGCAGGAAAGATCTGTCTGTGATTACTTCAATGTCACAGGTGTCCTTTATCAGCAGAAGTAGATATGCTTAAAAATCATGACTGATTATGAGTAAGAAATCCCTGGGGAAGATTTGAGATGAAACATCTCACAAATAATCTCTAAGAAGAAATGTCTTTTCCAACTTGTGTATGGCATAAGTGATGCCAATGAAGACTTTCATGACATTAAAAAAGCAAAAAAATCACAATATGAAATACTACAAAGCCATTTAGAGAACAAGGGTTTGAAATGAACGGTTTCACAGAATTGCTGAAAATCTCTCCCCAGAGAACTCCTTCTGATAATCCATTCTGCTCTTGAAACTCACAATACAGCTCTGCTTCAGCACACTATGAGACACCTCGCTTCTATGGTTTCTTCTCCTCTTTGTGTTCCTACAAATCAAGCAATCAGACATAAATCATCACCATACTTAGTTTTTTGCATCAAGTTTTGTTCTCCTAACTACTAAACTACATACTGTAAATTATTTTGGCATAAACAAAGTTACTGATGCTATTTTCTGAGAACAGGTTAACTTGCAAACCCAATAGTATTTTACAAATGCTTTATCTATTGTAAAAGTGATGTTTACCTAACTCATGTTTGCAAGGTGCTCTACAATCATGATGCATGTGAAGCACTAGCATCAATTTTCCATACCAGAATTGCCTTTGGAAAATTGTAGTTTTAATGTAATTTCATCACAGTATTGCGGAAGTAGAGAGAACTATCTGTGGCTGAGGCACTTCAACACTTACCATTTTAACAAGACCAACTACCCTCTTGTGTTTGTCACAACCATCTGACAAAACCCAGTAATTGTTAAGAAAATTAAAATGCTTTACCAGAAAATAGAAAATAGCAGAATTGACTCTTCATGCAATGAAAAGTAGACCACATTAAGATCCAGTTACACCACCAGAAAATGAAGGGAGTTTTCATATGCCTGGGAGTACATTCCTGTACCAAGTTTAAGTGGGCTGAATTTGGAAGGCTGATTCACTCACAAGCACCTATACATACCATTTGCTTCATCATTAGATATTTCATGAAACATGCTTATGTAAACAAAACAACCTTGAGAATGTTTTAGATGTATTTTTAAAACTAAATGTTTGTGTATTTTTCTCTCTGCAGTCACATATCCCACTTTGATAATTATTATTTTGTTTCTCCAACTTTTTGCTGCAACCACTGCTTTGCCCACTAGAGAGATCACAGCCCTCAAAGCGGAGTTGAGCTCCTCTAGGATTTGAAATTGCATTTTTCCCCTCCAAAGGATGCTGATGGCAGAGATGCTCCTAATTTTAGCATAACAGGGAAGTGTCTAATGCTGAACTGAATGAGTCTGTTCTTGTGATTTAAGCTAGATAGGGTAGCTCTGTGTGACTCAGAAAAAATTAAGCTAAAATGTTATGGAATTCTAACATATACCGAAACAGCAAATTTTAAAAGTTTTTAAGTATGCAATTTTGAGTCTTTTCTGAGAGATAACAAGCAACTCATCAGGAAGCTCCAAATTTTTTTGGTAGTAAAATATTCGTAGTTCACTCTTGCAACAGCATCTCTACTGCCTACATAAACAGGAACTAATGGATTCAGCTCTAGAACTCATTTTTGCCTATGTAGGTCTCAAGGCAACGGGAACCGACAGTTAAAGGAAAAAAATGCTATGGAAAGGGGAAAGCATTACCCTCTTTAAGAGGATGGAAGAAAAGAGAAAGAGTAGCTTAGAGCAGACCAGTGCAATGGAGCTCCAGATCTTTTTTTAATGGCACAGGAATGTACAAAGAGTGTGTACCCACTCTTCACTAGGAGGAACTACTCAGAAACTACAAGCACTAAAGCATTATAGACATGAGTCCAACACCTGCTATCACTCTGTGAGAGCTAAATCCTTTCATTACCTCTGGTGCTCAGTGCATGTATTGATTTTGAAAACATTTCCAAATTATTGCAAAGCTGAAGGATTAAATCTATCTTGTTAGCTACGTGTCGATGCTTCAAATTTGCTGAATAACTTCATACTAATAACAGTAATGTTCCTCTCTGACAGGTATCAGGAAGTAAAATGTAAAAACAATATTCAAACATCTACTGGATGTCAGAAATGTCAATCACCAAGCAATCACCACTTTTCTTCAGTTATGTTTGTTGGGTGGCTCAGCACTTCAGAAAATGAGATAATTGTCTAAATCTAGGCTATATCAATTGCAGGCTTTCATTCCTTAAAATGCTGTCATCTTACAAACCTAGGCAATAAATAAGGTGAATTTATAATTTAGTCACATTCTACCATACATACTTTACTATTTGGTTGGCCATAAATATAAAAACCTTTTATGTTTATATGAGGAGTTTTAAGGAACTGGCCACCTTATGTCCTACACCGCTTTTACTAATAAAGATGTCTTAAGGGCTTTTATGTTGCTGTATCTATCAACTGTTCCACTGAGCCATGACTCATAATCTTATACAGGAAATACTGGGATTTAAAAATGTACTACTTTTTCAACTAACTTTCATGTTTTCCCTTCTGACCCCATCCTTTACTTTATTTCAAATGTCTCCAAGAATTAGGCTGAATTTTCAAAGTCTTGCATTAGCTTTAAGAACAAGGAGAACTGAGATCTAAAGAAAAATTGCTCTTAAAACACTTAAATTCATTTTAAAATTGTAATTTTAGACCCAAAGGATGTACACCTGCATAGCTCACGAACATAGTGGTGCATGTTTGACAAAGAGCCACAAAGATGACTCAAGGATTGAGCATTATTCATGAGAGAGCTGAGAGAGCAGGGACTGTTCAGGCTGGAGAAGAGATGTCTCAGGGAGACCTTGTCAATGTGAACACTTACCTCATGGGAGGAAGCAAAGAATACAGAGTCAGAATCTTCACAGTGCTGCCCAGTCANATACATACTTTACTATTTGGTTGGCCATAAATATAAAAACCTTTTATGTTTATATGAGGAGTTTTAAGGAACTGGCCACCTTATGTCCTACACCGCTTTTACTAATAAAGATGTCTTAAGGGCTTTTATGTTGCTGTATCTATCAACTGTTCCACTGAGCCATGACTCATAATCTTATACAGGAAATACTGGGATTTAAAAATGTACTACTTTTTCAACTAACTTTCATGTTTTCCCTTCTGACCCCATCCTTTACTTTATTTCAAATGTCTCCAAGAATTAGGCTGAATTTTCAAAGTCTTGCATTAGCTTTAAGAACAAGGAGAACTGAGATCTAAAGAAAAATTGCTCTTAAAACACTTAAATTCATTTTAAAATTGTAATTTTAGACCCAAAGGATGTACACCTGCATAGCTCACGAACATAGTGGTGCATGTTTGACAAAGAGCCACAAAGATGACTCAAGGATTGAGCATTATTCATGAGAGAGCTGAGAGAGCAGGGACTGTTCAGGCTGGAGAAGAGATGTCTCAGGGAGACCTTGTCAATGTGAACACTTACCTCATGGGAGGAAGCAAAGAATACAGAGTCAGAATCTTCACAGTGCTGCCCAGTCAAAGGACAAGAGGCAGCAGGCACAGACTGAAATACAAGGATTTCTTCCTGAACATGAGAAAAGAACATCTTCACTGTGACAGTGGCCAACACCAAAAGCAAAAGAAACCCATATCATCTTAAAATAATTTGGCCACATGAAGGACATAGAGTTGCACAGACAGATTAGAAGAACATGAGTAATTTAAATGGCAATACTGAGCATAAAGTAAGACAGAATAAAGGCTGACTTCATAAAGTCTAAACTGAAGTACTGAAGTACTTGCACGAACTTGGTAATAAAAACATTTACCTTTTTCAGTGTGACCTTATAGCTAATGACAGTTTAAGGGACTGTATGTTTTCACTAATCTGATTTTTATATACTTAAAAAATAAACAGAGTGAAACAATTTCATCTATTGATATAATGGATGAAATTATATGAAATGGATTTACACCACCCTAGAAGAACTAGAACACTTTCTAAGCTTGCATGATTGCAAATTATGTGCAATTCTCAAATACAGGCACTGTGAATACCAGCATTATTAACAACATAAAAGTCTGTATTTTATACTATCCTAGATACCGTGTCTAATTATCTCGATACAGAGAGACTTCGTAAATGACCGAAGAGCATCTTCTTTTCTCTAGAGCCTGAACCTTCCAAGGGAATTAACTGCTCTGTAAGTACACCACACAAAACCAAAGTATTTGCAACGAATCATATAAGTGCTAAATGGCACAAATTGTCTAGAACTCCAAAGTACCTAATGATTAGGATATCTCTTGAGAGCATTTGAACAAGCAAGTAGGTGGCAAGAACATAAGATGGTAACAAAGGAACATCTAATTATCCTAGTATGTATTTGCATCACCAGCTCAGTGGCCATCCCCTACAGGGCAGATAAGGCACAATGCAGACAGTGCAAGTACCATGTTTTACAGCTCCCCAAGACAAAAAACATACACACTAGCACTGCTATTTCAGGGAGGAAAGACGTTGTTGATGTAGAACAGGGAAAACAGAAATAACTCTTTGTCCACATTAAAAAAAAAATAGAAAACGAGATTCAATGTTGATGAAGTCTCAAAACTAACATCTGGTTTCTAACGATGGAATGTAATATTCAGTTCTTCCATGAATACATCATATCTAAACAGCATATTGTAATATGAAGACATGGGAGAACATTTTACAGGTTGGTACTGACAGAATGAAGGTTTCTTATCCAAGCAAAGAGAAGATTCTGTTGCTACAAAAAGTTGGTACAGAATTGTGTTGTAAATAGAACATGTAGTCTTTAAAACATCGGATACATTTCAAGGAAAAAGTTTTGCATGCCATTTGTCAGCATCCATAGTTGTATATTAAAATGCAAATTAATTAAACATATAAGCCATTAAATATTATTTTGCTACAATCAGAAAAAGTCCACAGGCTTTGTACACTCCTAGAGTGCAGAGTCTCTGGATTTGTCTGGACCTGTATTAGCCTGAGCTGACTGTAGCTTGTCTTAACTGTGAGAACAATTCTTTAGCCATCAGTCAAACTGACTTTTGCCTAACTTGTTCTACCTTGCTTCTGAGACTACAGTACATGTTAACAATCTCTTAAGTTCATGTACCCACTGAGCAACCCTCCATTGTGTACAGCAAATTTACATTGCATATAGCTTTTCTATCATAATTAACTTGGGCTATGAGCATCAGTGTCATTATAACTGGACTAGTAACAACTGCACTGTACTTGAATTATACTCACATAATATGAGGTTTAATTAATAAAACCTTGCATATGTGTAACGTGTTCTGTCTTAGCCCATAACAAAATTCTGAGTGCAAAAAAAAAAAAAAAAAAACACCCAAACAACAAATTTAGGAATAAGTTGTAATTGAGATTTTAGCCAAACATATGTATTCTTATGTGCTCTGTTATTGTATCACAATAAAGAAGATGTTGATCATAGAACTTCAGTCTTAATACACTGTATGCTTCCTCAACAAAGTTAAGATACTGCCAGTTTCAGAAGAAATCATCAGATTATTTGATACTGATCAACAACATTTTGCCATTTGTACTAATCCACTTCCACACCTTCTCTTGCAGCTGTTAAATATTTTTCTTTCTGACACAGCATCTCACATACACTATGTCTCTTGTCCCTTCATAAAAATGAACAACTTTCACTACTCTAAAACAAGGATTCATCTTCTCCCATTTGTCTGCAGGAAACTGCTACAGATCCCAGATTTGTTCACCCATCTTATCCTTCAGGATCTATAAAAACCACACACGTGAAGGCTCAGTCCCAAACACTTCACTCAGTTCACTGGCTCAGGATCAGGTCAATGGCTAGGAAGATTTTTCTTTTTTTTTACTAAACAACTAATTAAAAATTCCAGTTATTTAAGGGTTGGGGTTTTTTTACTACATATTGATAAGCATCAGCATTTATAAAACAGAAAATCCCTACAATTACATTACAGTCTTCAGCTTTCTCACACGAAGGTCACTGGAATGAAATGGAAATAGAGAAATAATTGCAATTTGATCCATAAGGCAGAATTACTACCTGATTATATAGCAGGATAATTAAACTAGACTTAATTGAGATGCTGCAGCATGTCTGCCACTGCCAGAGCTGAGCAGTGTTAGCCTGGTCTTGACTGGGGTCTCTGCCTTCATTTCTGTCAGTGAGGGCACTGTCTTTAATGGGACTCTGCATTTTATATTGAAATATACTTTTTACAAAAAAATTATCTCCTAATCATTTTAAAAAATGTCCTGGATTGTAGGAGTACCATACCACATACAGACAAACTTCAGGAGAGAGCAAATCCCTGCACTAAAAAGATGGAGATGCAAACAATAGTGTGGAGGACCATGAAGGTTGGGAGTCACTCCCCAGAAGTACATGGAGTGTCTTTAGTACAACACTACTGCAGCGTGTATATAAAGATATTTCAAAATCCAGGCTGAAAACCATATAATATCCCAGGAAAATCCTGGAATGGGTGGGACTTGATGGCTCTGACAGCAGAAAGCCTCTGCATTATATGCTTTTGAAAGGAAATCCAATCACATTCCCAACATGAACAACTGAAAAATCAATTCAAATGCCTATTAAAAGGAAAAGTTTTGCTTGAATTTCTCTGCCTCTTAGAAAGAAGAGAAGCTATTGCCTGTATCTGTAAAACAAGTTCTTAGAAAAGAGCAAGCGATCACAGAAGTTTAACCATCATTTACCCTGCTGTAGAATATTTGTTTCCCACTTACGGAAATCTCAGATCCTGACTGCTACACTTCTAAATGAGATATCCAGTTGCAAAATTAAAGGTCCAAATTTGTTTTTTCCCAAAAGCATAAATACAACATCGAAGCAGATTGTGCAATTTGTCTCTTAATTTCCAAATAAACATAGCAGATAATGCAATTAAAATTTGGAATGTAGAAGCACACACAAAAATCAATTTCTGTTCAGAACAACAAAAGATTTGAACCTGTAAAGAAAGAAGCTAAATCTATCTCAGGTAATCAGTGCATGCATTGACCAGCTTAGCACATAAACTACTAGCAGCTATATCAAACTGCTTTAGTCTCTCCATCTGTGTGAATGTTGTTGATTGGAACTTCCTTGGGATCAGAAAAAACCATTTCCAGCACCATCAGCACTCTCTCATTCCTGGAAGCAACAGGTCTCCAGGAACAATGGTACCATCTTTCTCCTGCCATTCAGCTGTTTGGCCCTACTTCTCCATGTGTAACCTTTCCTTGCAAAACATGCCTTTCCTGCATGAGCTCCAGAAACTCCCAGATCCCTAACCTGGACTGTTTAAAGCTTTGCCACCATCTCTCCTCATTGAATTAGAGGTCAGGCAGATACACCACCTACTCTGCAGCTCTCTGCAGTGGAGCTGCAGCCAATACCAGCACCCACCACTGGAGAGCAAACATTATCTCGCTCCTTTGCATCATAGTTTGCACTATTACAGCTCTACACTGATTAAAAAGGCTGTGATGAAAACCAAATTGCAACCTTCTGAAAAGGCTATGGAATTATGACATTAAGGGAACTACAATTATATACTCAATTACCCGGTATTGTTATTTTAAAAAGCTGCCGTTTAAGAAACTCAATTCTAAATTATGAGCTGTAGTAAATTACTTCATTGTACATACCAGATCAATTTAAGGTCAAACTTACTTACATTTTAAGTAACTCACTGGTCTTTGAACAAGTCTTAAGATTCTAGTGCAACTTTAGGGTTGAAAAAGCAACTAACCAGATAATGAAATTACCAACCTCAAAAAGTTCACATTTGTCTATAAACAAAAAAACAGTCTAATCAATTCCTTTGCTCCAAAATTTAAACACTAACCCATGCTCAAATGTACTCCAATGCAGGAGCAAATCAACACAGAAGGACTTCTATCAAAATGGAGAAAAGCAAAAAACAGTTAATTTTTGTTTTGTAAACTTACAGGTGCTAAGGATGGAAGAAATGTTCAGATATAAAAAGCTGAAAATTATGTCTGGTTTTATAAATTCTCATGCTCTCAAAATGGGTTATTATTACCAATAATTCAGTCAATGTTTCTGCAAGTGAAACACTTATAAATATTAAGTCTTTCCCCTTCAAAATTACTTTTTCCTATTTTTTTTTAATTTTAACAGTATTTATGATAGAGTATTTTCAAAAACACTGAATTTTTACATTAGGAAACTGAAGTTTTACCTTAGGAAACCACTTCTGTGAAACTCCAATTTTCCACGGTTCTATGCACACGAAAGAAATTAAATATTTAATACTGCTGCACAGTGTATGGATTCCAAACAAATGAACTTTGTGATGAGAAAAAGGCAAAAGAAACAAGGAAATTAGTAACAAAAGAGACCTTGAAAGGACATACAAGCACAATCTCTCTCAGGCCCTCTCAACACATACACGTAGCCAGTTGAAATTTTTAATAGCCCAGGCAATACTGAAGATCACAGCATGAGTTCCAAATAGAGGACAACAAAAGCTTCTTTAAAAAAGCAGGTGTTTTCATGCAGAAAAAAACCCCAGCAATAGATAATTCTTATCTTTTCATTTCCTGTGGTCCAGTGAATTGCATCAAAACCCAGGTAATACTTTCCTAATGTTCAGTATCCTCATGCAAGATTTAAGCTTTCACAGGCAAGGAAGAGTGAAGTGATTCTTGAAGCAGTTACTGACACCTTGTGCATTATCCAGCTCTCCAAAATATGCACTACCCCACTCTGGTAATACTGTCAACCACTGGCTTCCATAAAGTCCCTTCAAGGCCCTCTGATTTCAGTTACCTGAAGTGCATCTATGAGAAACACAGCATCATGACTTTTCTGATTCACCCAAGGAATTGACACCAGCAAGGGATGTATTTTATGGACTCAGTCCATAAGTGTAAGTATCAGTTACTGTTACGTAAGTAACACTAACTCGGTTACTTGCAGATTTTGTTAAGTAAATTTTAGAATTTCACTTTAACCTCATACACCACCTTTGCAGAAGCTCTGTCACCAGCCACTGGCATGCAGCAGAGCTGCACTCTGAATTGTGAAGTAGAACATAAGCTTCTCAGCCCATTTCCCCAAAGTATTTCCTGCATCACCTACATGTCCAATAGCTGGGAATTTCTCAATGAAATAAGCTAATGGCACACAGAGAAATTCAGTCTTTGATGAAAAACTGTTGGGTAGTTACTTAACCATGTGTTTCCATGCCTGTTCTTTTTGTTTTCTATTGAGACCAAAGGTCTTTATTAACAGGGATACACATTTTCTTCTCTGTGCAGAAAACATATAGTGCATTCATATATAACTTACCATTTATAATGTACACACTTTACCCTTCATCACACTTTCCAGCTTAATATACCTATCAACTCTGGCTGCATCTTTCAGAAGGCACAACCCCCTCAGTTACTAAAATACAATATTAACTTATTTGTGCCAGTATTTTACTATGTAAAAATTTTTTCTTTAACTTATAATATCCAGTACAGTCCCCATTGCCCAATATCCATTAATGCTGCACCATTTTCAAGTATAACAAATTTGTAGAAGAAGGGAGGTATGATAAATTGCCTTTGGTTGAAAAAAAGAAAAGCTATGGGAATTCCTTTAGATGGCATTGATGAAACTGAAATTACATGGTGTTTTATTCATGACTTCAAATATGTTAGATGTCTTTACTACCTATCATCTAACCTTAATTTTTTCTCTTCTATATGTATAGAAGAGAAAAAATACTAGTACATGCACTGTCCAAATTCTCCAGTATCAGATAAAAATATTGTTATAAGCATCTAGAAAGTGGTTTTCTTGAAATTTATTGATATAAATACAATAGATATTTTAAACAGGTCACGGGAAAGTGGTCTGCAGGTAGGAGAAATACATTCACTGGAAAAGAAATGCAGAAAGTGCCTTGGTGCTTTAGTGCCTGAAATGTTGCTGTGCAACTCACCACCAATCAGGGAAAAAGGCTAACTAGGATTTTAGCTGTTACACGTTTTTGATCCCAGCTATTATTTTTGTGATTTCTAGTCTTACTCCATGCATTATAGCCTAAAGTATAAGGAATGCTCACCTACTCTCTACTGCTGTGTGAGACTCAATGAACCTGACTTTATACCAGAGTGGTTAGGGTCTGCTTCATAAATTTTCTCTCTCTAATGTTTTGTGGTCTGCCTAAGAAACACAGAGGCATATATCTGAATATACATAATAGTCCATTTTGTTGCATAATGCATTTTGCAATTTTTTTTTCTAATATTATTAGAGAAAATTATTTTGATTCTCAGCTTGTGGGATAACTTTATGGCTGTACATAAACCAGCAGGAAGCTTTATGGAAATACTAGGCCTTTTCAGAACACAGAACAGAAAATATTAAAGATGTCCTACATTGAAACTCCTTCTCCAGTCTTCTCTAAAGCTTCAAAGAAGGTTCAGCATGTCTAGTGTTTGCAAACACAACACACAGAAAACCAGCCAGATAAACAATCCTAAAAATAACCATACCAGTTTTTCCATGATTTTCATTTGCAAAGTGTTGCTATTCCAAGTGACAAAGCTGAATAAATAACATACAAAAAACGTTGCAAAAGAAGTTGGCCATAACCTCTCTCTGCTCCCTTTTATGTAAGAAAGAACCTTCAACAACAAGTAGAAACATTACCTTGCCTGCCTAAGGATGTAACTTGTTATTATGTTCCATGTGCTGGCAAGTGAGAGGGGCGATATTCAGCACTGAGAATTGATTTTGAATTTGCTCCATGAACTTGCTCTATGTTCATGGCTTTTAGTTTTAAGCTAGAAAATCAAGAACCACAGGACCCAAGATCCTTTTGAGAAAACTTCTCATGCTTCTTATTACATGCAGTCCTTTGTTGCAAACTAGTTGAAGACTGATAATCTTTGGTGAATTTAAAATGTTACCCTGCACTTTGGTAACCAAATCAGTAATACTGTATTCTTGCTTTATACTTTGCTATCAAGCACTTTGTTTGTATTTAATCATAGCCATAATTTCTATTGTGTTCACCCCCTGTGATTTTGTTATATAGAATGACAGTTATTTGAGCTAAAACAATTGCTCACAATAATTTGTGTGTTTATTGTTATTGTGATTGTCATTCCAGTTCTCTCAATGCAAGAGCAGAGCACTCAAAGTTATGCATATACAGACCATTTAATAACTAAGCTGTTCTTTTCCTTTGGGTTCAACCATCTACTGAAGAAAAAACAAAACACAGCAACTGTGCAGAGAATGAAAAAGTAAATGAAAATAATAAGCTATCTTCTTACTCCTCTGATAATTGCCAATAACAATTGTAAGAATAACATGGAAAAACAGCTACTGTATTATTTATTTTTGCATTGAACTATCAGATTTAACTTTTTTTTCTTTTGCTAAGGAATGGCTTTCATAGAAAGATATATTTACCAGCATGTGTTAATGAGAAACTGAATCCCCCAGAGCTGAATGGGGGCTGAAGTCAGAGAACACTTGTTTTTCTCCACACGCTCTCTCACTCCAGTACGTCCTTGTCAAAATGCAGAGTCCAGAACTGCACTGACACTTAAACCATAGAAAGCCAAGTTTTATACAGCAGCAAAACAATGCCATTTGTCTTGCTTTCTCACAATTTCACTGTCCTTTTTGTTGCCAGTGGATACTGAGTTCATGGCTTCAGAAATCTCTGGACAATGACCCCAATATCCCTTCTCAAGTTTTAATGTGTACTTCTAAGCTCAGCACAACTGTAAGCACAATTTAAACTACTTTCCCCTTGATGGGTAAGAGAAGAGAGATATTATAGGTATTATTTAGATACCTTCGGGTACCTAAAAGGGGCTTACAGGAAAGCTGGAGAGGGAGTTTTTTCAAGGACCTGGAGTGATAGAACAAGGGGTAATGGTTTTCAACTAAAACAAGGTAGATTTAGATTAGATATTAGGAAGAAATTCTTCACTGAGAGGGTAGTGAAGCACTGGAACAAGTTGCCAAGAGTAGTTGTGAATGCCCCATCTCTGGAAGTGTTCAAGGTCAGGCTGGACACGGCTTTGAGCAACCTGGTCTAGTGGAAGGTGTCCCTGCTTATTGCAGGAGGTTGGAACTGAATGATCCTTAAGGTCCCTTCCAACACAAACAGATGTGAAAGAGATTCTATGAATGTTAGCATTCTTTTATACTGGGTATAAAAAAATTACCTTAAATGTGAAGTATTGGAAAATGCCTCCTACACTCAGTCTTTTCAGTTTATGAAAGAGTACATCAACGGCAAGTTTATTATAGCCTGCTTGCATTAACAAGTGGAACAAAATAGGTGTGAGAAAGGACCCTTAAACCTAGCAGACAAAAGAATGGCACCTAAAAGCTGAATCCTGATAAATGCAACACAGAAAAAGGCACATTTAAAATACAGATGGAAGAGCAAAGAGAGTAACTCACTGGATTTAATCTTTGCAATCAAGATGGATATGCCCAACACTTCAGGTACTTTCCTCTGCTTTGAAGCAGACACCACCAGAGTTACACAGGACAGTAGTTCCTTCCAGCAATTAAAAAACGATATAAAGAGTCATTTCTAAAACAGTGACTCATGGAAATGTACCTGGGATGACCCAAAACAGAGAATTCTGGACCCTTTTTCTCCTACGGAAAAAATGTAAATGCTGCCAAATACCTCGTAGTTTCTCCTAATACCACAGCAGACTCTTGTATCCTCAGAAGGCAGGTTAATTTATCACTATTCCACAGTTTATTTGGCACAAAGATGAATAAGAATTAGATCTCAGACATCCAGCTCAACAGAGCCACAAAAATGAATAATTTTAGTTTTCATTCATGACACTTTAACCTTTCCTTAACCTCCACTAGCTGCTGTGCAATTTCTTTCTAGCTCATTAAATATTATTTTGACTTGAATTTGTTAAAAAATTAGCTCACTGTACAGACAGGGCTTTAATTAACACAATGAAGTCCAAAATTACTACCCCTTTTCCCTCAAAGTAATAAATCTAGAATCTGTGCTTCTGCAATGAGAAGTCATTCAGGTGTCTGAGCTTCATCCTAACTCTACTGGGCACTTCCACAAAGTAAGTAACTTCTAGGTGGCCACCTTGAAACAAGATCAAAACGTTAAATCACACTCCACATACACTCAGAATGTACATTTAACTGAACAGTAAATTCTTCTAGCCTAGTCTATATGCCTGAGTACCAGGTCTTAAAATTAAACTCCTGCCATATTCTCAGTGGTGCACTTTGCAGCAAGCATTTGCAATCATTTTGCCTTCCAGCAAGAAATACAGTGTGTAGCTATCAAATAGGGATAATTAAAGTAAACATAAACCACATAATTGCAGCTTCCTTCACCAAATCACTTAGACTTTAGATCTGGAATATATCGTGTCAAGTTGATTACTTGTCACGTAATAATAATGGCTCATTTGATGTATTTATACTAATAATCCTCTGGCTTCTTGTCTGATATTACAGACGAATTATGTCCAACAATTAAAGCATAAAATAAAGGGAAAGGCATACAAATAAAAATGAAAAAATAAAATAAATGCCGTAAAGTTATAAAATATAAAGTTTATGGTTACTGATTAAGTAGAGGCTAAACACAGAACACAAGAGTGAGTGGCTTTTCAAAAAAATAGCAAAAAAATGGAGGTTGAAATCTGAAAGGTCACAGAAGATGCAACCAGCAAGGTCAAGGGCCGATAGCAGTGAGTGGAGTGAAAAAGCAAGAAGAACAAAAATAATGGCCTCTGATCTTATTCCAGCAAAGACAGAGCCACTTGTCGGGGAGGGGAAACGTTGATGGAACAACTGTATTCACCCAATTCCTTTGCAAACCTGACTTTGAACCAAGTAGTCTTCAGTAAGGAGGTTCACACCAGTTTAGTAGGACAGCAACATGATTCAAGATATTTTATTGAAGGAAGAACTATAGTTGAGTTAACCTTACCACAACACCACGTGTTAACTAAGAACATCACTCAACCTCAAAGAACAAGACACAGAACATTTAAAATCGAAACAACATTATTTTGACAACAGAACAGCTTTATCAGTCAGCATTACTACAAGTCAAAACACAATATGTTCCATTGCTTGCTGAATGGAAAAATACACAAAATAGTTAAACAGAGAAGGGGGGGTTGTGCTGATTAGTGAAGCCAATCTGCTCTTTTCTGATTGAATGCTAGAGCTAGCATGATGAAGAATATGTATTTACACGCTGTGGTGGGAGAAAGAAAACCAAAGACAAGGGAATAATATTCTACATTTGTAAGCAGTAAGATGTTAATTTGACTCACGTGTCATAAAAATATACTGTAAAGGTATTCCTCTTTGTCCCCCCATCCCCTAAACTCTAGAAAACAGCTTTTCTGGTTGTGCTTGGACAAAGGTCTAAGGCCACAGTGCACGTCAGCTCTAGGAAAACTTCAAGGTTTAAAAAAAATATAGATGTTTGAAAAAAGTTTACAGGATACAACAGGAAGGAACAAACTACTGAATCTTTGAACATGATGATGAAAACATAAAGATTAAAAAGTGAATGGGATGTCATTTGTGCTACAGGTTTCTTAGACTTTCTGCAGCTGTAAATTAATGTTGCTCATTATCACAACATCTACATTAAGGGACCTCATCAAGTGAAAACGTACAGATTAATATTCAACACTACTCAATTCAGATTAACCAACCAAGAAAAGCACAGCATGCTATTATTTTTGGTATTCCCATGAACTCAATATACTTTTCAACTCTCTGTTGGTGCACATCAAAAGGGAGGAAGGCAGACATATACCAATCTCCTGGAAAAAATGGGGAGATTTTTAAAATGCCAAGCACTGTTACCTATTTCCTCTTAACTGTGCGCTAAGAAATGGATGTTTTTCCATCTGCTGAATCCTTTATGTTCCCCTTAGGAATCTCTGGATCTTAAAGGAAATTTCAAGTCTATGAAGCACTGAATAGACGTAAAATGCATAAGGGGTACATACAAAAATACCTGCTCCACTCAATAAGCATGACAGAAAATCACTGGCTCGTGTATGACATTTAAGAAGAAACCTGATAAATGACCTTCTCTTCTAAGTCAGTTCATGCATAGAAATATAATCGGCTAAAACAATGGAGAGACACAAATTCATGAATTATTGAAATATTACAAATAAAGTTCACTTTCTATAAGCTAGAGAATATCTATATTTTTGTTATTTGGACAAAGAATTTTTGTATCACCACTTTAGTATATTTGTAAACACACAGATGGAAAATATAGAGTGGAACTAAAAAATAAAAGCAGGCTTGATTACTTTTGAAATTATTGTTAGAAAGAGAAAATGGGACTGAACTGCAGGCAACTGAGCATGATACTCAGCATCACTTCTCATGCTTCCCAAGAAGGATTCACCATACCAGATGCTGGATATATTTCTCACCTATATTCCTTCAAATATGCCAAAGAAGGAATTAAGCACTTCTGTGGCCTAGTTCAACTTGTCCAGAAGCAAATATGTAAACCAGATCGGACAAATTGTGCCCTTCCAAGCATCTGTTCCTCTCTCTTGCTTCCAAGGAGTCTAGCTTGGATGACCATTGCAGCTGTAGAGGTGCAGAGAAGAGTTCTCCACACTAAACTAGACAAGTCTTAACCCACGTAGCACTTTGCAATTTATGTCAGGTGTGACCTCAGATCTTCAGAGCACTGACTGACAAGCAGGTTTACACTGTAAATAGTATTAGGAATCATCTACTTGCACTTCACCATAAGTGAATAGAATTTACAAAGGAGACTTCAAAATTGAATAATAACATTTTTTAAAAATATTAATAATTTAAAAGTTAATATAAATAATTTTTTTTAAATTTAAATCATTAATGCCCCAGAATATGATCAACTACTTCAGAACACATAAATGGATTGCTAAACTATTTGTTCTTCATTTTTTTTTGTAAATAATGGAACAAATGTCTCAGAAAGAAAATCAAGCAAATTTCATTACAAGCCCTAAACTACTTTTTAATTTTCTTATTACAAATCTTTCAGAATTTTCCATTTTTCACCTCAATCACAAATCACAGAATCAGAGTCCCAGAATGGGTAACATTGGAAGCACCACAGTGGGTCACCTAGTCCAACCTCCCTGCTCAAGCAGGGCCATCCTAGAGCACATGGAACAGGATTGTGTCCCAACAGTTCTTGAATATATCCAGAGAGATATTCAAGCCCATACTTTTCTTTCTGTCCCATAAATTTTTTTTGGAAAAGAACTTTACTCCAAAATCTGAAGTACAAAATCAAAATTTATTCAGAATCCTAACTAACACCTGGAAAGAAGAAGTATGACATACACCAAAGTAATTTAAAAAACCTCAAACAGATAAAGCAGGACTTGTTTTAGCTTTTCAGGAATTTACTTTACAACCTTAACTTTCTATATATGGCTTTTAAAACATACAAGTTTGCAATGATGAATACTAACATCAGACCATTCTGCTGGTCCCTATGGTTCTATCTGGAAAATGTATTCACACATTAATGGCTCTAGAACAATGAGCAATAAGAAATACTTCTAGCATCATTCAAATAAACCATAACATTTAACCATTAGTCATAAACCACAGACATCTGGTATCCATATATTAAAACTGGATAAAAATATATTTTAATATTTGCACTGTTAAAAAGAACCTAAGTTCTTTTTCAAATATTCAAAATATGTCCATAAATTGATGCCTACACCAATGGCAACTCATAATTCATAACGGCACATCAATAGAAAAGAACCATAATCAGGATATATTAACCCTTAAATTAAGAGATTGATATGTCTTGCAAAGATACTCAAGAAGGTTGAAAAACCTGATTTCACATATCTATTTCTCATGCTTAAGCATAAATCGAAAAACCACACGATCATCTCTCAACTTAAAACCATAGTACAGGATCTTCTAATTGGAAGCAAGAATTATGCTCACCAGCTCCCCATATGCAAAAAAAACCCAAATAAAACCCCAATACATAGTGGGAAAAAATCAACTGATATGATTTTATTCCTTTGACAATTCATAAACAATTATTTTGTGTTTAAGCCCACTTTGATGGACCTGTTAGTGGTCCACAGAGATATTTTATATCCCATCTGGAATTTTCTTAAATCACTAATTTAACTATTCCATTTTTCTGTCATTAATATTACTCTCTAAAATAAACAAACTCATTAAAAAAAATTCCATCTAACAACAGATACATAAGCCTCTTCTATATAAATGATTATCACTTTACCCTAAGAGTATGCATTAAGATCTATTAGATCTCAAAACTCCTTCATGTTACCTCTCCTGCAGCTACTCTAAGCAAGTACTTTATTGGCACAATGTCAGTAAACAGTGTAAGACATCTGATAAACATCATCGTATCTTGTGTCTAATTGTTCAGCATGAAGAGCTGTTCTTTCCTAAAAGCAGGTACAGTAAAAATAGGGAAATATTTAGAAGAGTGTAACTGATAAGCTCAACTGAATAATGCATTTATTCTCCTCTTGGTAAAATTATACACTAAGCTCAGACTTTAATGGCAAGCAGCTCAGTAACAGCTCTGTTTGTGCTCAGCTGGATCAGCCCTTCAATTAAATTTCTTTCATTTCAAGGTAATAATCAAAACAGCTGACAATCCAAGTGATATCTCCACATCCAAATGCAAATGCAGGATTTCTTAATTTTCCTTTTAACAGGAGAACCGTGGCTGCAGGAACACAGCCCTAAATTAAGCTATTAAAAAAATAATATTCTAAACTCCTTGTGTGGATGAAAGATACTATTAATGCTCAACTCCAGTTTTCTCCATTATATTTGCTGATATTCTTCAGCAGCTTTTACCAATTCACAAAAAAAAAATTCTTTCACTACTATCTTTAATAAATCAAACACAACTTACTCTTTAAAAACGAAATTAATGCTTGAATTCTTCTTTTCTATTTTATTCCTTTACTTCTTCATGGGTTTACTGCCACCTTTTCAGATAAAATATTTTCTCAATACTACTACTTCTTTCCCCCTACTTCTTCTAGCGTGTCCAGCAAGCGCATTTAATTTCAGTGTCCTTCAGTCAGAAGACAAGAGTAGGCCTTTGCTAGACAGTGAGATATTTACATTTTAATTCTACTGGAAACTTGTATTCTTGCCCCACCCTAAATTTTTCACCACAATTCTTACTGTGAGGAATCACTAGAAGTGAATGTTTGATGCCATTTAGCATCAACACTGACTAATGCTTGGCAGATCTTCTCTCAATCTCCAAGTTCTTGGTATATTTTGAAGCTGTTAACACAGAAGAATTAATTGCTTAAGCTGAACAAAACCACTCCAAGTTCTCCCCTCCCAGAATCATCATGATCTCAGTACCAAGAAAGCAAGAGAGAGTAAAGAACACTCATGATGTAACAGCAGTTTATTTCGAGCAATGGGCATAACAGAACTGATTTGAGTAAAAAAGGTTTTTTTCTTGTTCTTCCAGACAAAGTGACCTCTGGAAAGATAAAACTTACAGCTTTCTTCGTAACAATATTAAATGATCTTTTAAAAATTCATCCAGGATGGTCCAGTTCCTTCAGACACAAACTGAAAAAGCTTCACATTTTAACCTTTAGTCCCAATGCGGTGGAGACACAACACTATCATGTAACAGGCTTGGCTAAGGGCTGAACCACAGCCATGATGCCCAACCTTCACCCAAGGAAATGCAGCAAACACAGATCCAAACTATATTTGTGACGTGTTTTAAATATGCAAAATCAGGGTAAATACTTTCAAAAATTATAAAAATTCCACCCTGACAAATATTTCAAAACACTGAGGTTATCTGGCATTCAAATACCACAAATACTAAGGCAGTATCCACACAAAACTGCACCTGCATATCTGTTCTAGTGCTTTCCAAATCCCATGGGGGCTCTTGTCCTATTCCTTCTATTTGTGTGTGTTCCTAATTTCTAATTTTGCCCACCACAGTGATGCTTAGTCCAACTTTCAATCCTATTTCTGCCTAGCCAGCTAGACATCCAGCTCTCATCCGCTTTCAGCATCCACCAAACCCAGTCTCCAGCTCTAGGCTGGACTTTCAACACAAGCTTAGCTTGCCCCTCCACTCAGTTCACAAGGTGCTCACCTGAGTTTGTAAAATAATGGCTTCATGTCAGGATTTATGAAGTATGGTGCGATCTTCCAACTTGCTACACCACATACAGTGAAATCCAAGCAAAGATGAAGAGACATTTGTCTCTTGCAAATGAAATAGAAAAAAGAGGAAGCAGAACATGGAGATCTAAAATTGCAAAAGATACTTGTGATCGTTCTCCTGCAATGCTAAGAGTCCAAAAGTGAGCAAGTAAATAATGACAAGCCCTAAGCAACACAGATGGCTTTTGGGTGTGCGTTACATCTCCTGTCATTTGTCAAGTCCTTACTTAAAACAAATTTTATCAGACCAGAAAAAAAGACCAAAAAAAAAAGATTCCCAGGTCTGTTTTTTTTTAAAAAAAGTTTCTCATTCACTCCAACAACAAAACAATGACATAATTTTTGAGTAATGCAAAAGCCCCAAGAATCAGTAATAAGTGATTTTTTGTGTCTTCTCATAAAAAGCTAATGTGTTACTAGCAACACAGCTGAAGTTTCTCTTCTCAAAGAATTATTTTCAAGCAAGCAGATTGCCTTTAATCAGTGTATGACCTCCAAATGGTCCAGACATTACAACATATTCCGTCATTGATATCAAAACCATCTAATTTCTAAAATTCAATTTAAAAGGTTTTGGATTTTTACCTTTTATTAAAGAAACACTTTCTGAATCATTTTAGGACCCATGCTCTGCAGTTAGACAAAGTGCAGCTAAGTGAAAAGTGAAGCTATCTAAATTAATTCTGTTTAAAACCAGTGTTTCAATGAAAAATGATAAACAGAAGATGAATGTAAGCAAGGGAGCTTACACAACTGTTGGTAAAAAAGTATTACAGCTACTGCATGCATACAATTTGTAGAAATCTGAAATGCCATTAGGATAATACAATATATCACAGAACAGCCTGGCAAATATCAAACCTTTAAGAGCAAACTTTTAATGTTACTTTTTTGTGCCTTGCAGCAAACAATTTAATATCCTCAAATATCCCAGTAACACCCCTAACACTTCAGCAGCTCCATTTTAGAGATTCATATCACAGGTAAGTTTCAATGGCACAAACTAGGTACATTTTTACTATACACATTTTTTTTCAAAGACATAAGATACAGCATTCTAAAGTTACATCTTTACATATATCTTTTGTATATATGTATCTTTACATATATTTAGCTAATTTCCTTCCTTTTTCTACTTTCTTTTCTTGAAGATTGTTTTCCAGTTTTCCCTTTTCAGACTACCCAGAAATTACAAAGGTTAATGATAAAATTAAGAAAAAAACCTATGGGTGAATATTATTAAGTCATTTATAATTTTCCCAAGACAAACAGGGAAATGTGCCTTTAAGCCACTGACTATTCACCACTGGCTCTTCTTATCAGACACATACATGAAAATATCTTTCACCTATAAACCCTTGAAGCCTTTGCCTGTAAGCAACAGTTTGTATCTACAAGATTTTTAGCTTTTCAAATCTATTGTGGTACCATTACCAGCGCAGGTGATAAGAGGCACATAAAGGGCAACAGAGAGTGAGCAGAAGCCAAGGGCCTCATGACAGCAAGGTATGGTTAGGAGTGGAGATCTTACTGGTGACCTTTTGGTGTTCTGGAGAGACACTAAAAAGCGTTCTGAACTTTGAAGCACTTTCATCTAGATGTCTCATAGGTATTTTTAAGAGTTATTCATCTATCCTCAGTCTTAAAATCTTAACACCTTGATCACTTGAAGTAGAACACAGGCTATATGATGCTTCAGAAAATATGCACTTCAGCATTCAAGAAAACTTTTGGTTCTGTTGGTTTTTTTTTTTTGATTTCACAAAGCAGATGTGTTTTCGGAGCAGCAAGTTATTAGACTGATGGTATTTCCCTTTGCTTACTGTAGTAATTAAATTGCACTGACATTAAACTGTCTTTCTCAACAGGCTTGACCTTAAGAAGGTCTCACTGGATGTTAAAGTTTTCTTTGACAACAATCCATAGGAGTCATCCAGCACATTAGTTACTGCATTCAACAAGAGAATGGAGACAATAAACCAAATCTCTTCTCCTTCATCAATACTTTCCCCTAAAAAACAAGGTTTAGCATTTTTTTGCTTATTTAGCAGTTTTGATTGTTTTTAAGGTATTAACAGATCATTTCAATACAAATGGTCAAGTCAAGAAGCCAGCTTTGTACTAGAAACAAATTTTTTATAACATCTTTGAGAAAAGGTTCCTACGTTATTGAGAACTTTGGCTAGGAGCTGTAAAGGCAAAGCTACACTTCCCCCACAGTTCATTATTTTCAAGAGTATTGATTCCTAGATGAGACCACACTCACCATTCAGTGTCAGCTCTGCTGACTCCTACTGGCATCTAGATCTCAACTAGATCTAGAAAGCAGGGACACAGCAGGAGGGACGGGAAGATTAGGGGACAAGCAAGAAAAACAACAGGAGTAACAGACAGTGAGGGTAGAGGTGAAAAACTACTTTGGGACATTATCACCTAAAATAAGTGGCACTTCATGAACTCCATGACCAGGCATCCATGTTTGTCAGTGCTATTTTATGGATACAGACCAGCACACCTTTAGGCTTAATCCTCAGATCAACAAAACAGAGAAAGGATTTCTCCATGACAAGAATGTACTGAAGATCACATAGATAAATGCTGACAAATCTCAGCAATGTGTGTCTCACGTAAAAAATTTTATTTGAAAAAGGTTTCTTTTCCAGTTGGCAGCTTTAGGGTATTACTGGCAAAAGATATGGTTGTCAAATAATTGGACACACCTACTAAAACATATGTGGTTAAAAGACAAATACAACATTAGCTTCACTTGTTCATAAAAGTCAAAATGTAGTGAATTATTGAAACAAAATTTCAGGTTTGCTAGCCTCTAGAAAACTAAACAACAAAGCATATATTTAAGTGAGCAGGTCACAACAAAATGTAACAGCAAGTTTTCGTTATGGATGTTCTGCGCATACTTACAGGTTGAGCAGACTAATAGTGCTCTCACCACAAGCTCACTGAGGAACTTCCACTTCTGCCTCACTCTGGAGGTGACAACTGGAATGAGAATCTCTGCAGGGACGTAGAACTGAATCGAATAGGTCACAAAAATCCCAAAGGAGTACAGAATTTTTACAGACTGATACAACCTGTTGAAAACATTTACAGACATGAGTATGTAAGTTGGAAATTCTTCATAAAAAAAGTCGCTTGATAATGGCACTAAGGAGATGCATATATATATATGTGAAAATAAATTTTTTCCCATGAATGTAATATTTTATGAAATGAATACATGAATATAATATTTTAAGAAAATTCTGCCTAAGAAATTGCCGATGATAAGCCAACTAGAGTAAATCCTCCAATAAACATGAAGTGCAGACACCCTTACCACAATTACTTGTGGCTGAGTAAACAAGTGACAAAGAATTATTCATCACTCCAACAGTTTTATATTTAGATATATTTTTAATTCATGCTGCGTAAATTACAAGCATTCATCATAGGTCGGCTTGCAGCCAACTGACAGAAATTACGAGTCTCTTTGTATGCTTTTCTTTCTATGGACATTATCAAAACTTTGGGTGAGGGCTTGGTTCATTTGCCATGGGGTGCTGGGTGTTGAAAACTGAGAAAATGAATATTTCTCATAAACAACCTGTTTTAACAGAAGACAATGCCAAGCAGACCAAGCACTGAAAACCTTGGTTTTTGCTTCAGCCCTTATTAAAAAGAGATTCAACTGAAGCAAAGGCAACATGCATAAGTAAGAAAATTAAAAACAGCAGCAAGAGCAGGGAAAGAACAAATTGGAACTTGATCTCTCTATCCCCCAAAGTTTGGCAAGGGTCACTCAAAGCATTCTCTCTTTGAGTATCACAGTCTGTATCTGCATTAATAAATAAAATCCAGCCAAGACTGCTTTTGGCCCCCTATCCTGTGGCCAAATGGCACAGCAAGGCAAAAATTTTATCTGTACAGCTCAGCTCTTTTCCACCATACTTTCTGTGATTCTATGATATGAGGAAGAAAAGAAAAACAAGCTTCAGCTAAAAATACATTTTGACTAACAGGTCTTAAATTATCTCTATCAAAGGTTTGACCATCACTGTACACAACTCAAGGAAGCTCCAAAGGCACATTTAAAATGGACAGAAAAACTATTACATTAATTTACATGTTGACACAATGGTGTAGCTAGTTTAGAAGCTGCTGCTTTTGTGACACACATCATCTTGACTGCTGAGTAATTTTTAGAAATTTAGAGGGAACAAGAGCTCTGCAGGACTGTCCTTTTTCCAGAAGCTTAGATAGATTTTAGCTGGCTAAATTTTAGCTGACCAGCTACCCACAATTCACCTCTAATCCTCAGGCTTCAGACTACCCCAACCCTTTACAAAAGTAATTTTCAAAACATATTCAAAAACAGGATTCAAAGCTTTAAACACACAGTAGTTCAAAGTGTCTCCATTACACATTTTTCTACAGCTCCATGAGGATTAAAACTTTATGAATTAAAAAATAATTTTTATATTACTGAGGTGATTTTACTAGTAATTTAATATTATATTCCAATCAGAAAATGATGGCTCCTTAGACTACCTTTTAATAAAAATCTAAATCATTCATATGTGCCAAACCTCTTTTCAATTCTACATTTTAGATTTCATTATACCTATTTTAAGGGTAGAAACATTGGCAAGTAGTGTAACAAAACTCGCAGAACAACACTGCTAGACCAAACAGGGCAATAATTATACTAGGTTTTCACTTGAACTAGTCCCATGTGAAGTCTTGTGGAACTTCAATACACTATAATGTTTGTATGGTCATTAACCTTTGGGATTTGCAGTAAGGGAATTGCTGCAGAAAGACTGTCACTTATGTCTTAACAAAGAACAGACAGTGGAAAGAACCTTCATATTCACCCTCAAGAAGATAAGAACCCAATCCAGAAAAAAGAAGAAATTTTTACAATTAGGGTAGTGAAGCTGTAGATGCCCCATCCCTGGAAGTGTTCATGGTCAGGTAGGATAGAGCTTGGAGCTGGTCTTGTGAAAGATTTCTCTGCTCATGGCACGGGGATCGGTACAGAGGACCTTTAAAGGTCCTCTCCAACTCAAACCATTTTATGATTCTATGAGACCCAAACCAAGGACACTACCCAGTACTAAAGCAGAATTTTCTACCATTTACATCTGCAAATACTGAAAACTACTCTTTAAGTCCATTTTCAACATATTCTAAGTAATATATCATGCTGAGTGACAATGTGTACTTCCAAACACCATCTAAAATAGAACAGCACCAAGTCATTTATCCAAAAGCAGCAATCTAGCAGGAATTTTTTAAGAATATGAGCAGTCCTCTATTTAAATTCAACTTAAGAACTTAACAAGTCTAGGGCCTGTGTATGCCTTCCAGTCAATTCATCTGTGAGGACATCAAATAAACTCAGAAAGCAGCAGAATTTTAATTTAATTTTCTTCATCAGGAAAGGCTTATTTTTAATACAGGGGTTGTCCAACTGGAATTAAACACATAAGCCAAGTCTCACTGCTTAGATACACTCCAGGCTCTTTCGCATGACTGTCTTCTTATAAATAAATTCCTCTGCACCTTGCATTTGTCTAGTTCAAACTGGCAACTTACTGGCTTTTTATGTGAGGACCAAATAGCAAAATACTGTCCTATGGTTCACTGGAAATATGTTTTGCTAGCCCAGTTAATTGCAACCATTTGTTCCTCAGTACTGTACCAGGTAGGCCCCCAGTCCTGCACAGCAACAGCATCGTACATCACAGTCCCTGAGCACATCACTGAGCTGCTTCTCCTAATTTTGTTTGGTGCTCTGGGGTACTATCCAGGGTAAGACAAAAACAGATGACTTTGTTAACTGCAGATATGTGCCCTGAGTGACTTTGAGGTTATTGCACTTATAATGCCAATTCCCAACCCTATAGAGCACCAGTTTCCATCTCTTCTGTTATCTGTTTCCTTGCATTAGGCCTGCAAAGCCATCAGGACAAATATCATCATCACATCTGCACTGTAGCCAAGAGCTATTTGAAAACTCGTATGTGAATGGCTCTGTTAGACAGCAGGGATGCAGAATAAAGTTCATTCTGTTGCTTGCATGAGCACAATAAAAAGCAACAGTGAGTAACAACCTTAGCTCATTCCAGATTCCGCTCACTCCTTGTTTTTTAAGAGCACTTCTCTTAAGGCACAAATAAACCTAAAGCTACCATTTAAAACAAGCTTTTCACTAATCTTATAAACAACAAGCACTGCCATATAATATTAGAAATTGAAGTATTTCTCCTTTCAGCTGCATCACATAGAATAGATACAGTAAACATTTGCAGATTTCTGGGTTTTTTTATTAATGTCATAGAATTACAGAATGGTTTGGGTTGAAAGAAACCTCAAAGATCATCCAGTTCCAACTCTCCTGCCATGGGTAGTACCTTTCACTAGATCAGGTTACTCAGAACCCCATTCAGCCTGGTCTTTAACACTTCCAGGGATGGGGAGTTCACAACCTCTCCGGGCAACCTGTTCCAGTGCCTCACAGCCCTCGCAGTACAATTTTTTTTCCTAATTTCTAATCTAAATCTGCCCTCCTTTAACGTAAGGGCACTCCCTCTTGTCCTATCACTACATGCCCTTGTGAAAAGTCTCTCTCCAGCTTTCTTGTAAGCCCCTTTTAGGTACTGGAAGGTGCTGTAAGACCTTCCCAATGCCTTCTCTTCTCCAGGCTGAAAAGCCCCCAGCTCCCTCAGCCTGTCATAGGAGAGGTGCTCCAGCCCTCTGACCTTAGGTTCTCCTCTGGACTTGCTCCAACAGGTCCATGTCCTTCCCCATGCTGGGGATCCCACAGCTGGACACAGCACTCAGGTGGGTCTCTCCAGAGCAGAGTAGAGGGGCAGAATCCCCTCCGTTGCCTTGCCGCCCACATTGCTTTGGATGCAGCCCAGGACAGGATTGGCTTTCTGGGCTGTGAGTGCACATTGCCAGGTCACATTGAGCTTTCATCCACCCATACCCCCAAGACTTTCTCCCCAAGAGCTGCTCTCAATCCACTCTCTGCGCAGCCTGTACCTATGCTTGGGATTGCCCTACCTTGCACTTGGCCTTGCTAAACTTCTTGTGTATGTATGTACAATGAAGGGATATAAATATATATGATGAGCAATATCCCCCAAAAATAAGAACCACAGGAAAAATAGGAAGAAAGAACAAAAAAATCCCTTAAAAATCATTAAAGCCCAAATCTCAGTTTTTACAACAGGAGTATAAAAACAAAACAAGCAAACAAGCAATAAGAAATAGATGAAAAAGTTGAAACAGTCTTCAAGTGCATCTTCAGCATGTGACACGTGCAGCCCTCACAGCATTAAAAAAAAAAAGCTAACTAAAAATTGTAGTATCCTCAAGACACTGTCAAACATAAGCTTCATTCTCCTGATAGGAAGTCATTATTACATATTATCCATGGACTTGCACTTGCACTACAAACCTATTCAGCTTTGATGTCTTCTATTCCATTTGTTCACCCGCTAAACTCAGTGATTACACTAAAAAAGGGATATTACCAGGATAACCAAGGTAAAAGTAGCTGGTTTCAGAATTGCATGATAGCTTGTTGCAAACTGCATATTCCCTCCTTCAACAGTGCTGGAACTAGCTCCTGCTAGAGATGGAATGATTTATAGTATCATTGATCAGTCTCCATATGCAAGTCCTTTTAATATGCAAGAAATTGCTGGCTAGGACCATAGCTCTATTGTGGATACATTAAAAGTCTGAGCACCCTGATGGCACTGAGGCATGGAATAACCTTTGCAACGATTCTGCCTTCTAGGTTACTGCTTTTAAATCACAGAGGCACTTACCACTTATCCTGTGGCAGGTTTAAAGTTATGCTGCCTTTGACATCATCCCCAAAGCGCAGATACCCTAGGGTGGCCAGTGAGATGTACAATGTCATGACTATTCCCATCCCAATGTTCAGTGCCTGGGGAAAACGTGTGCTGTCCTTCATTCTGTTTTCCAATGGTAGTACCTGGAAAGAGAGGGAGAATCAATCACATTTTATGTCCCCAGAGTAAAACTACTTGTCTCCTCTCTTTCAATGCCAGCTTCCAAAATTTAGGTGATTTTATAAATAAATAGGATTATTCTACAATAATGTTTTATCGCCTGGATGGTCACAATGTTTTATGTACCCAATAGAAATATTCGATTTTGAAAAGCATGTATCTTGGCTGGAAAACAGCATCAGTGTGGAAATATAAAGCAATATTTATAGGTTAGAAAAACTGTCAAGAGAAACTTACGGTGTCCAGATGAAAATACATAAGCAATATGAGTAACATTAATTTTTTTTTCTAACAAAATTTTTCAGAATCCAAGGATATTTCTCCTATTTCTGTCAGGTATGCCTGCACTGTCAGACTCCATCACAGACAAACCTACTGACACACAAGCTCAGCCTCAGCACTCAGCCTCAGCTCTCCCAGCAGGGAATACGGAATCCATGACTACCAGAATGCAGTCCCATGCTCTTTTTCAACTCTCTGACAGAAACAGGGCCAGGCACACCAAGCACTGCTTTTCCTAAACATAGTGCTTTGAGCCTCAAGTATAGTCAAGCCACTTCACTAGGCCTGCCACCACTTCAAAGTGAAGACACAGGCATTGCAACCATTACTGCATGAAGTCTGCTGGAGATTGCCTTTTACTTGTATTCTACAGCATTCAGAAAAATAAACTCAGTAAGTTCCAACTTGAGGTTTTAGACATACAGATAAAATTTCCAGGCAAGGCAGTAAAACCAAGTGACAAGCTCACATATTGCTCCTCCCACCTTCAATTTCACCGGCAAAACAGATCCTTTTACATCATTAAAACACCAGCTGAAGGCACATACGTACTCCTAGACAGGCACACTTTCCCCACCTCCTTCAGGAGAACTGTTACAGTCATCCCAAATACTCAATATGGGATATAGTCCAAGATTAAGACCTAATATTGTACATCTACATCTAAGTGAAACATCTAAGCTTCTATAATGAAGTTAGGTAATGAAGATCTAGGCAATAGTGGAATAAAGTTCACAGTTCAGCTTATCTTTCAGTAGACATGCAGGCTGTATTTGATGAACAGTATGGCACTGTTAATTAAAGAAGCTTGTCATCCTTGGTTAGCACTTATGTCACATCTCATACAAAGAGTCACAGTGCAAGAGGGTTGCCCTGGAAAAGCTGCTGTTCATCATACAAAATTGCTTTTTAATTGACTGAATATTTACTATTTAAGCAACGTGAGTTATGAAAAAAGCAGATTTCACCCACTAATTAACTAACAAATTAATATATCTGAATTGCTGGCATATTATTTTCTACAGGGTAATTACTTCTTTCCTCCTAGTCATCCACTGACATTTACTTCCTGACTTACAGCTGCGTAAAACCACTGCCAATCCATCCCACATGGCGTTATTTCTCCTATATTTGAAATCCCAAAGAAGTAATTTTACACTTGGGAACCAAGAGGTCCCTAAAAATGTGCACATTTAGAGGCAATTTTCATTCCTACTCAATTAAAATGCATTATACATCCTAAGTTCTTTATATATTTCAGAGCCTCCACTGCTGATGTTCCTCCAGAAAAGAAACTGAGCTTGGACTGTAACTTGATCTGGTGAGGAATGCAAAATTTAAAGATGAGTTTCAAAAATTAAATCAGTTTTTAAATCAGTGTTGAGCAGCAGGAAAAATACAAAAAGAGACATGCAGTGTATAACAGTCTCTGACCAGGATATCTGCCTTTTTAATCTTTTTACGCTTGAACAAAGTTCTTTTCACAGGCAGACAAGATTATCATAGAATTGTCTATCGGAAACTTAGTTCATAAATGAAAGTAAAGCACCAGTGGTACATACTATGTTCAGTGTGCTTAAGTCCAAAGGAAGCACTGAAATTTTCTTTTTAAATTTCTAAATATACTGAAATTTTTTATCTTTAGCATTTAAACCCAATCGGTTTAGCATTTAAACCCAGAAGACCCGTGTTTCTCCAAGAAAACAAAAGCTTAAAAAAAATTAAAAGCAATTTAAAACCATTATAGGACAATGCTCTTAAGCATACACATTCTGCTTTTTAACTATCCACTACATCAAGTTTACTCATTAAATGCAATGCTATCATTTCCTGTATACTTATCAGTAGATCAGAACAAAACACTGTCGCTGTAGTAAGCGAGCACGGAGAGAATACCAACACAGATTTGGTCCAGGAAGAAAGGTGAAGAAGTGTCTTTATTTAATTAATTCAACTCATTTTATACATTAGTATTCTAGCATGGTATAAGGTCATTGGACCTTTGGTCATCCACCTCCTGAAGTGATTGGTCAGTTCTCCCAACACCCATTCCAAAATATTTCTCTAGTCAGAATCATAACAATCCTACAAACAATCTGCAGGTGCAAAATAGCAAAGTTAGTTTACAAAACCCATATCATTGTTTCTAATAGTTTGCATGGGAAAGACAGAGCTCTCACAAAATGCTGCAGCCTCACAAGATGCTGCAGAGAGCTGGAAAGTTTCTCTGCTAAAGCTTTTTAGCATCCATAAAACACACCCATTTGAACTCATGTTCTCACATCACCAACCTCTCTTTAACATTACAACTTTCGTTTATGCTGAGTTTAAGGAAATGATACACTAAAAGAAATAAAGAATAATACTACTGTTGGCGAGAGACACATTAACATGTGTACATCTTGATATTATACTTAAAAATGCTGATTCCTCCCTGCTTATCCTTGAGTTAGTATCAGGACTACATGTGCCTCCAGACTGAAGAGATGAGAATGTTAATGCAGCCTTTCCTGCATCACTCAGTCCAGGTGAGAGTGTCCCTTCCCAGCTCAGCATGAGGCTTCCCAAGGTCAGCTACCCTCCCTGAGCATCAGCAATCTTAAGACAGACGTCACTGCAGGAGATGCTTCCCTCAGTAAAAATGATCCCCAAAGAAATTATGCAAAGAACTTGAGCCAGGTTTTGTACAGCATCCAGTATCATCTACTCCAGACAAGCTGAAAAGTTCTGTAACTCATGGGATTAACATGAACCCAAGTAACAACCAATTACATGAATGTTACACAAACCACCAGCTCCCTAAGCTTTTGAAGTCCATCAGGATCCAAAAGATCAGTGGAGCATTCCCCAGGAGACAGAGGCTGCCAAAGAGATACAATGTGAGCCAGTGCTTCTGTTCAGGTGGGCAGCTACTGGATAGATTTTCACTGTAAAATTTCCTTGCAGTCCATGCACAGTCCCTCTTGCGATGACTTCAGATAACCTAATATTTCATCTGAATGCAAGAGACAAGGTTCTTTTCACAAATGCTTCTTAGTTTTGGTTTTATTGCTTCCTTTCTGGAACCAGGAGGTGAGATGAGTTAAGAAACAGTTTCAAATATATATTTTTTAACCTTTTTTTTTAATGACTCTCTTCCGTGCTTCTGATTTCCATGCTGTGCTTCCCTTCAAGCTCTTTCCCTCTCACTTCACGCTGTCATAACCCTAAACACTCATGAAATCAGATATTTTAGACGAAGCTTATTCTTTTAATAAATTCTCAATTTCCATCCATTTTTTTCCTCCTCACTGAATAAACTCTCTATCATTTTTCTCTGTCACCTGCTTCACAGAGTTTTTCCTGTAATTTTTGAGACATTTGCACATGTCACTACTATTATCTTCCCTGAAACTTAATACTAGATTATTTTAGTTACAATCAACCTTTGGTTTCTTAAAATTGCAAAACAAGCATAGTACCGCTTGCTTTCATCCACAAAATAAATTCAAAAGTACCCATAATTTACTGGCAAAGAATCATAATTGAATGTTTGAAATAACCTGGCTAATCTGATATCATCCATTATGCTAAGTGCTTTCCCCTTCCTTTCAAGCTGCTCGAAATAGGCATAAACACCCCCCACTGCCTCCTCATCCCTTGCCCTGAATATCCTGCTTCACCCACAGCAAGTAAGCTGCAGGGGACTGCCTAATTCTAATCAAAAATCTCCATTGTACTTTTCATATAACTGCACCAAAAAAAATAACCACAAGAGAATTCAACCTGCAGGTAATCAAATAAACTATTATTTAATTTTCATAGCCACTGAAAGCTAATCTTGTAATGGAGAGCTTAAGAGTAGGCATGCTTAATGTTTATATACATATAGTCATCTTTCCATGAAAGTGGAAATACCACTAAGATGGCCATCTTTTATTCCCTGCACTTTTAAAATAAGTATTTGAGGTAGACAGATATATAAAAGTTTTGACTGGCTTAAGCTAGAGACAAGTATTTTGAAAAATTAATACCAGTATATTTATCAATTTACTCAGGAAAAAAAAATCCATCTATAATCATGCCCTACAGCAGCAAAATAAAGCTCTGTTCAGTCAAAACAAAAAAGCTGAGGAAGCTGGTATCAAAGGTATTCAAGGTACGTAAACCTAAATTCTACTACCTAACCTCCAAAGACAAAATATGAAATTCTCAGCAAACCAACGCAGCCCAGGCCTGGCCCATTCCTTCTCGTCTGCAGAGGGTACCAATGAATTCATCTGTTCACTGAAAGCTGGATTTACAACCACACAGCCTACAGGGGAACTGTCTGCAGAAAAAGTATAGTTACCTCAAGTAAAATAATAATAACAACATACAACATTGCTATGTTTGCTTGCCTGTCCTTGTCCATCTCCTCTTGCACTGCACAGAAAAAGTCTCACGCAATATTTTGAGCAACAGGCTTCTATTCCATCACTTTTAGATACATTTTTAAAGCTCACTCTCTTCAGTAAGCTACAGAACATCACTATTCGGAACACGTACAATAAACAACCCAATTTTCCTTAACAGATCCCTCATGACTGCAAAAAAAGGGCAGCTACTATTGCCCAAGGAAAAACGCAAGCCAAATGGTGACTGTACATCAATTTTTATAGTAAAAGTTTTATATGAAATAAATAAATCCAGAAGACAAGTTCTCACTACAGAACACACTACCTTCTGAAATCTGCTGAGCAATTCCAATCACTCCAAAAACCAATCTCCTTGGATTCCAGTACAGTCCCTTTCCACTTGTTTTACCAGGAGAAAGAATTACTCACATACACAAAAAAACCAAACCCAATCTACCACCCTATTCTGATGGCCTTGATTTAACAATGCTTCAAGGAATTGTGTAAATCTTACTTAGCTTGCCATCCAAACCTTGCATTTTCTCCAGAGGTCCTTTTTTTTCTCTTTTTTCTTTTCTTATGTTCGAGAGTTTACTTATCACTTCATTATTACATTTATTTAATCTTTAGCTTGCTCTGAAATTTAACAGAAGTTCTGCAAGTTTCTGTATTATCATGTCCTATGTGACTTTATTAGTGAAGAAAATCCAGAAAATCTCTTCAATGCAAACTGAAAATGATAAAACAGCATTTTGGTTCAGTCACCAACATTTTAAAATATTTGTCCTGTCAAAATCACTGAAGTGTTATATGCTTTGCTGGCCTTTACAACAGTATGTAATTTTATCTGGCAAAAGACATATGTTAACAGAAAATTATGTTTCTAATTTATCAGATAGCTCCAGCCCCCACTCATTTGGACTGAAGCCTACAGACTATATAGTACTATGGTCTAACATATTCTGTGTAAGTTATGCTACTCTCAAAATTTATACCAGGTAAGTGATAAAAGAAAAAATTACTTAGAAATGCAAGTGTTGCTAGAGGGTATATTTCAATCCACTGCAATAATACATAAAGATACAGTACATGATTATGTATTTCTGGACTCTTTCTGGCTCAGGAAGTAAAAATTAAATTTCCCAAAGCTGCAATGGCACTTAAATGTTTATGCCAGCCAATGATCAAACCCACATTGAATTTAAGTCCCCTTAAAATAAGTTATGATTACTAAGTTCTCGCCTATCCCTACCTGCTTCTTCATAGGCAAGAGACAAAAAATTTACAAACTTCAATCTGTTTCAATGCAAATAGTTTAAAATAAAATGTCTTCCCAAAAGGTTTTCGTCTTTTATCTGAAATGCTCTTCCACTCAGATGATGCTTTAGCTTCTTAAGGGACACGCAACAAAGTATGCGCATTTGCAAGGTCCTGCATGGGGCTGAGCAAATTCCATTACTGTAGAAGTGAAAAAATAAATTACAATGGTTTCCACTGAGGATTGATGAGTATGACAGGAAATAAATGGGATTAAGGACCTACAAAATTTTATAACTCTAAATAAAGAAATTTCTCTGCCCTGGGATAAGAAGCCTTGAAAATACAGCCATGTACACTCCTGGATCAACAGTTAAAAACAACAGGACCCCAACACATAAAGTATTTTGCATGTCACACCTTACATTTTACACAGCCATCACTGAAAGAAATAACCATCCAATTCTGAAAAAAACCCCAATCAATCCAAATAGAAGAAGAGAAGACACTGATGATTGTACTTTTCCTAGAACAGTTCCGTACACTTCAGCTTGACTTGGGAGTGTACCACCTTGACAGCTGCACTACTCAACACCTTTCCTGTGAAGCACCCACACAGCTCAAGCACAAGACAAGTCAAAGAATACACAAAGACAAGCTGAAGAACACACACCATATCAGTTGCTGCTATAATCATCTCATTCCAATGCCTTCACCAGTACAGTATTTTTCCTTTCCACCTCTCCAATTTCTTTTAGGATTCTTTTTTCTGCTGCTCCTAACAAATCACTATGATTTTTCAAACACTATGTTTATTAGGGAGCCATTACTGATGCCTGCAGAAGTATTCAGCAGTACATGATTAGGGCTCTCAAATCTCAGAGAACAAGTATTCATAAAAAAATTTAGGCTTAGGAAAATTATTCTTCAGTGAATATTCAAGAACATTACTGAGTTTAAAATTCCTTTGACAAAATGATAGGTCTATTAATACCTAGTATTTTCAGCCATACAATAAAATAATTTTTTTTTCCCCCAACTGTTGTCTCCATCATGCTTGAGTCAATAAATGTAAATTATTCTATGATTTACAATGGATTTAACTTAAAAATAAATATGTTGGCAAAATATTTAAAAGGTAAACTAGAACTTGAACTTTATTTATTGTTACAAATGTTTATTGCTATATAGATACAAATGCACACACTGCAATGATACTTTCATCAACGAAAAGGCTGCACAGAGCCTATTATAGACGGTAAAGTTAAGATGCTGCTGATTAAATGACATACATGAAAGTCTAAAACCAAGGATGCAAGTATTTATTCTAGCTAGCTGCTCTCTCCAGGAAAAGCTACTAACATTTCTGCAGCTTCAGAGTTATATTCAAAAGCTTTGTCACATCATGAAGACTTACATTTAAGTAATACTTAGATAATTCCATACACTATAGGTAAGTACTCGCTCAGAACATAACAGAAAGGAAATCTTATCCAACCATAACAAGTAAGTTCAAAAAAGCTGCAGTTTAGAAGACTTGCAGAATGATGGGCCAGGGGCTTCAAAAAAGCAAAAGAAAATACATAAATATTCCTTTCTGAAATTATTTAACTATGCTTCTCAATTATACATAATATCAGCATAAGCAGTGTGTGCATCACACTGCCTCTACTGCATGTATAATTAAGGCAGACAAGTCTTCCATCTAAGACAGGGTCACATCTAAAAGGAAAATTAGCTTCTGTGCCTCACTGAAGCCATGTCTCAGACCCCAAAACCACCTGCCATAAGCTGGCAAGGCAGAGCACGACACTCTGTCACTCTTGCTCTTTGCCCCATTCTCTAAAGTCACCAACGACACAACGATTAAGAAAAGTTTCAGGCAAGTAGGCAGTAAACTTGAATGCCTTTGTTCTGCAATTGTGTAAATGCACGTGTATCTTAGGTTTTCTAAGGAAAAAGAAACATTTGAATGTTGAGAGCATGTGTGTGGGATGCTGCCTGAAAGAAAGTTATCCTCAGGAGCCTTCTATTTGTGTTATTAAGAACTGCCTTTCAAATACGAAGTAATAAATGTCCCATATGTACAAACAAATGGTTCTTCATGGTGAAAGCAAATTTCTCCTTTCTCAGGAAGTGCAGATAACTGGTAAGGAATATTTAACTTGATAAAGAGGTGATATCAAGTTCTCAGATACTTTATCAAGATTCATCTGAATTGGGCAGATGTATATTTTTTACAGTTTCTGATACAATGTTTTTTTATCTGATGTATCTAACAACATTCTCTGTTTCTATACACATGCTCATAATTGTTTCTTGATTTTGCACAGTAGCTACAACACACTTCTTGCTGACACAACATCTAAATCCACATTTACCATGTGTATTTAGTAGTAGGTCATCTCCACAGTCATCAAATCCAGTCACCTACACTTGCTTGTCCAAATACAGAGACATCCTCAGAGAACTCCCACCCTTCACACTTTGAGGACACAAGCCTTTGCATCATCTCAAAAGAACACCAATGGAATTCATATACCCTGGTCCAAAGAGCTGATGCCCCAAGTAGATTTAGATGACGTCATGTTACCTGTTAAATGTCTGCTTCTGACAAATCCAGTCTGGTCTTCAGGACAAGGGAAGCATGCCATTGAGTTTCTTTTTTTTTTTTTTAAAGGACAATACTAATCTGTCAGAAGAGTTTTTGACAATGAGAGGCTTTTATCTCAAAGCCACAGGCCTAACAAGCTCATCTGCATTACTTTCAAAATCCAAATAATGACATTTTAAAATTATAATCCACTTAGTTTTCTCTTTTTAAATCTTCTGGAATTGGTTAGCTGCTGCCTAATGTGATTCCAGAGTCTGTCTTCTGGTATACAAATACCACCCTATCTTCAGCTGCAAAGCTGTGATATGCAAGTTCAAAAGCAGTTTGAATAGACATCTTCAAGTAATAGGCCAAAATATAAGAAGTCTTATTTTCCAAACCTAAAATTAATGTTGGAAAGTAATGTTTTTCTCTTCACTAAGCTAATCTGTCTGCAGCACTCAACAGGAGGGGAAAAAAATCACACTCAGTTGTAAAAACCATTTATATGCAATGGAGAAGGAAAATTACATTTCTTGTTTAAACGTTATGATTCTATTGCATCCTTCTCCCCCCTGAAGCTTATTATAAAATATCACTTCCACATTTGGATTTGTTTTTTATATCTAGAACAAGAAACCCAACCAGACTTTTGACACAAAATATTCATTAAGTGTAACTGCTATTACGTAAGCACAACATTATGCAAAGCTATTACCTGCACATGGCAATGCTACAGACAGAGCCAAGCCTGAAGGCGTTGGTTCACACCTTTCTAAAAAGTGCGTTCAAGACTCTTAACTTCATTTTGGGCAAACTCAGTCTGAAGTTACTTTTAATTCAGCAACAAAAATGTCACATTCATTTTAAAACCAGGCCTACTCACCTTTGGAGTATGGAAGAGGCACTCAAGCATGGTTCTTACAAAATAATGTTACATATTCTGTGAAAGACACCTTCACTCCATTGCACCACCTGCAGCTCCTGTATTCCAGAAGCAGCATTGGTAACTCTCTTCTGTTCTGTGGCCTGAACACCAGCCCCATGCTTTGCCAGGCAGCATCATCTGGCATAGGTAACCCACTGCCAGAGAGAACCAAACCACAGAGGGAAAGCAGCAGCTGCAGAATCTCCCATCCCCAGCACAGTCCTGTATTCCAAAAGGTCCACTGAGGGCTGAATATACACTTTCTCCACCTCCAAATCAACATTCTGCCTTCTGAACCAAAATCTTCACTTGAAAACTTGAACAAAACCTGAACAAAACTTGAACAAAACAAAACAAAATATCTTAAGTGGCATCCACTTAAGAGTATTGCATTTCTGTTGCCATTGCTGTTCCACAAACTGAACTGATGTCACCAGTCAGTATGATTTTCACAAGGTCACACTGATGATCTTAAAATGTAAACTTACAAGTGTTGAAATCCCAAAGCAACTCTCAACACTATGAATGACAACCCCCAGACTGGCAGTACTGAGCTCTCAGCTGCTGTCTGCTAACTCAGTATCAAGGGGTGACAGGGTGCCCCTGCTGCCAACTTCTGTTCCCACACAGCAATGATCCCCATCCAGCTGCCAACACAGTCACCATTTGCAGCAGCAACCTTACACCAAGCTGCAGTAACCCCCCTTTTTACAGACAACTCTAAGAGGCAGCAGCTAAATGAACAGCACAAGCAACCGACTGCAGCACTTCTTAATCCTGTTACAAGCATCACTCAGAGTGTAGCATGAATTAACATTAATCAGCTCTCCAATAGCACTAACCTTATTCCTGCTGCAGCAGTTGTAGCAACAAATGAACAACTTGCCCGGACTTCAGCAAAATGACAAAATTGTTCAAATTTTGAACACCACCATCAAATAAGAGTCTAGACTGATCTCACAGGCAGATATGAACAGCTTAATTCATCACATTAATATCCTCAATTCATCATATTAATGGTTTTATTTTAATGACAAATATCTCAAAATAGTTTTATAACACTGGCTGGTGAAATGTTTAAACAGCTTTAAATATTACCCAAGTGCTACTTTCTAGGCACTGCCTTGGTTTCTTTGAGATTCTGTATTTCAATTATAAACAGTCCAGCTTTCCTCCTTTGAGTTATTACAGACTCAAGTCAGTAAAACTGAGGTTCTTAAAGTTTATTTATCTCACGATCGACTATAACCAAAGCAACAATATTCCAAATTCCACAGTACTGATTTTCTTACTAGACTATATTTTCTTACTAGACTATGATAGCTAAGCAGTCCTAAGCTAATTGACAGATTTTAACCAAAACCCATATTCATACATTCATCACCTATGAGACAAATGTGGTCTCTCAAGATCAAGAAGAAAATTCTAGCAGGAATCTGCTGAATCATTGCAGCTCTCTGAAACACGTTCCCTTTAGTGAATAGGTCCTCTGTATTACTAGTGTCACTAATTTTTATTAGTTACTAATGAACAATAGTCATACTTTAAGTGATCACAAGTGCTAAACCAAAAGAAAAAACTAAATATATAATTTGGAACAATGGGATGAAAAAAAAAAAACAAAACCAAAAAACCACACTGAGGGCAGTGTTCCTCTCTTGTCAGGTTCTGCTTAAGATGATTGTACCAGCCCAAAACCTCAGAATTTCACTGTCCCTTTTCATAACAACCAGTAATCTGGCAGCTCTCAGGATGAGAATTGGCATAACACACGTTCAGATTCAAGGAAAAGGAAAAATGAGACCTCATAACTGTTTCAGGCCAGCTTATTGCATAAAATTAAGCAATCAAAACCAACTTTTCTGAGAATTAAGACCTTAAGGCTTCTGTTTATAATGCCATGTTCAGACAGCTTTGCAGTAATATGAGTTATTTGCAAGACATTCCAGAACAGAATCTAAAATCACGTCTCTAAAAACCAGACTGAGATTATATAAATCCATTTTAAGTGCCTGGAGTCAGACAGAGTAGACTAAGGAGCCAATCTAATTAAACTGAGCTTTTTTTTCCTTACCAGAACAACTCAACCACATGGATATAGGAATGACAATAAGACAGGGGGCAACAAGTTACCACACACCAGCTACACAACAGGTTTATGATGGTAATTTCCTGAGCTGTAATAACCAGCTATCAATTAAATCATTCACCAAGAATTATATGAAATATTAATTATGTAAAGAGGAAATGTCTTGTCTTGCTTTGCTTCACCTATCTTTTTTCTATTTCATGCTTCAACACCTTTGTTTAGCTCTGATTATTCAAATACATGAAATAATTTTTTCTTCAAATCTTCTCTATAGTGCATGCAAGTACAGCATAAGCAAACACAGCAAACAGTCTGCATGCTCAAAATATCCCTGAGAGGCAGGGACATCTTAATATCATTACACATACAAGGAACAGACATTAAGCTATAGATTTTCACTTTAATTTCAATTTGTAAAGGTACCCACGCTATATTAATGGTCTTGTGTAATGTAAACACACATAAAGTGCATTGAACCATAATGAACATAAACATTTAATTAGTTTGTAAACACTAGTAACAAAGTGAAAACTTAACCACGCTTTTCATTTGCTTTGAACAGGAAGTAAAGTATGACCAAGTGAAAAACAGAGACAGCCTATGCAGAAATACATGCAATACCTATATAACGTTAATATCTAACAATATAATGCACTATTTTTATGTTTTAAAGGTAAAAATAGAATGAACCCTACATCATTATGCTCTCAACTAAAAGAGAGAAAAAAATTTGGAGGTCTTGAAGAACTCTCCAGGGAGTCAAACAAGGAAATGCTCTGGGCAGTTCTTTAAAAGGTTTACATTGGAAGTCAATGCTGCTACTACTACTTATGTCAATTCAAGGAGCTGTCTAATTTGGGATCTAATGTGCCAGAAAATAATTACTATAAACCAATTCCCTACCTATAATTCAATAAACTACTGCTACCAAATGATAAGCCTTCACCACCTTCCTGAGGCTTACAGGACTCTCACTTGGGATTTCCTGGCTACAAATATCTGTGTGCTATGCAGTACATGAGCAAACCTGATACAGCTGGGACATGCATCAGATCTACTGCGCATGACACACACAGCAAGCGCAGTCTGTCCCAGGCAGACTATATAACGTAAAAGTAACAGGCTTAGTGTAGTCCAATCTCATTCTCTGAGCCTGGGGAGGTTTTTTTTTTCCCCAAGACCTGTAGGCATCAAATAATCTCAGTCAAACAGCTGATTTCCTATAATGAAACTTCCAGATGACAAAAGGAAAGATGTCCAGATACACTCAGATAAATGGTAGCTAAACCTCTGCATCAGTCAGTTCATATGTGAGAAACAGCAGAAAACAGTTTGAGAACACACTTTTGTAACATAAGGTAAAAGGTTTTCCTATTCAGCTCTTCTGCCACTGATAAAACAGCAGCAAGGTAAAATAATCTGGTTTAAGTCAGAGTTGACAAATCCAAAAAAGAAAACAGACTTGAAAATCTTCTGTGTTATATGAGTGACAGAATCATTTCAGATTAATAGCATGCTGGTTTGGAGTTGTTTTAGTGTGGGTTTGTTTGGGGTTTTTATTGGGGATGGGGGTGGGGGGGAACAGAAGAAGGGGTTGGTTGGTTGTTTTTTAATTTTAAGCATACACTTCAAGCATAACACTTGCTTAAGTATGCAAATATATAACAAATAAAGCATATACAGTAATTTTCCAATCATTTATGACCTACCATTCCCAGAAGTATCCTTAGCTACTTTTTAAAATATATCATGTGGAACAAAAGTGGTTAACTAATGAGAGGAAAGCTAATGTCTTTACAAACAATTTGATGGGTGAAGGCATGGGTGTTAACGTTTTTGAAATGGGTCTTGATGTCTCCACTAACCTTGGGCAGCAGGCTTGTTGCAGAGCCCAGGCAGCTTGGCTCCTGAAACAGACAAGGGTCTGCACAAGCCTGAACTTCTGAACTTTGGGGTTTAAAAGTAGGCTCAAGGTGGGAATATGTGGTAAGCAGTTCGGCAAGGCTGTACCTTCCCTGTACTTCAGCCAATGGGGAAAGGAAGAGGGCACACGCAGCTGGGAATTCAGGATAAAAGGAGGCTGCGCCCTCCGAAACCTCGGGAGAGAAAACCCCTGCAGGTGTGTGCCCGGTAGACTGTCTCCCTGTATTCAAATAAAGCTGCAGGACTCCTCTGTCTCCTTTTTGGACATAAACCTCTGGCATTTGTGGATTTTCCTGACACTAACTATTTGGGACTAAAGGCATTTTTGCAATTTGGGAGGGGACTAAGGATCCAAGTGATGGGGATGTCCACAACTTTCGCCTTATTTTACCAGACAAATTAATCATTTTCATACCAACACAGCAGATTAGTGTTTCAACAAAACCAACAAAATAACAGGAGTAAAACTGCCTGTATCCCCAGCATAGAGCCAGTGATTTTGAAGAGCCGGTAAAAAGCACTTACCACACCAATTCCTTCAAAAGCAAATACTGCAGTCCCAAAAAACAGTGGGTATTTCTTCCAGCCAACCATAGGAGGCAGTTTTCGAGGATCTGCTATATCCTGAAGAAAACAAAGCAAAACTGTGCATTAGCTCTTCCTGCATTATGTTATACAAAAGAAAACTCAGTGCGTGTTGATGGTGGTGTATACGTTGCCATTTACAATCCCCGGTTTTCCTCCCAAACTTAGTCCTTTATACACATTTATAGCCACCTTCCCACATAGAAACTTGCAGATGTATTTATTCTAGGTTCCTGTTACTGTCACTAGAAATTTTCACATTTAAAGTATCACACTGGTATGTATGAGGGAGCATGAATTAGAACAGAAGGGAAAGTGCACATCTCAAGTCTTATCTTCTGCAAACTTCTCAGTGTATTGCACTTTCTAACCTTATGCTTTCATACTGCACAGATAATTCTTCATAGCCATGAGGGACACTAAAAGAACATCTCTTTAATACCAGCCAAAGTCCTGCAGAATGATTAATTACTCTTACCCAATTTTTTTTTCTCATAACTTCTCCTGCCTTGTTGCCCAGCCAATATCTCTCATTGCCCTCCTCCCCATGCTCCACTTCCCACTCATCAAAAGACATATTTTTATTATCTTACATCAAGATGCCTCAAATACAAGATAATGCTGCCTTTCAGAAACTGTCAGTCAGTATATATCTATCAGAAAACAACTGCTACATGCAACAAACATAACTTGCCACACTGAAAAAAACAGATAATAAACTTTTTTTATACTTACTCTAACAATATACTGGTAAATAATCACCAGGCTGACAGCCATGGACAGATTGGCAAGCAACGAAAGCAACGACAGGCTCTTAAGGTCACGAATGAAGACCAGGAGGACCAGGAATGGCAGGAAGCACAGCATGTATATTCGTAAGTCAGTATTACTTTTCTCAGAGGAACTGCTAGTGGCACTAATGTTCATGGGAGCAATCTTACTTTCCAAGAATCCTTCATGGACCTTTATTAAAATAAACAAACAAACAAACAAACAAAACCAACATGTTAAACCATGGTAGCAGTGAGTATATGGTCACATTGCTGTTTTCCTATAGGGAAATTTGTCCCTCTGCTTCACCTTGGTGAGCGACAGGAATTTTGAGATCCCTGTACGTGTACTCTCAGTGCAGAGGGGAAGACAAGGCACTTCTAGCAAGTGTTTCATACTTAAGGCAAATGATGAAATCAGGGCTTGAAAGCATCATTATCCCACCAGTGACTAAAGAGTAAATTCACACATGCAGTTTAGATCAGATTCCTTTCAGAAAGGAAGAGTTTGGTAAACTGGAAGCAAGCCAGACAGATCTGGGTCTAAATCTTAAAGAGTTTGAATTTTCGTAGGGAGAGTAAGGGGGTTAGATGATAAAATGCTATTGCACTCGAGTTCAGTGCCTAACAGCCTTATGCCTTCACCATGCACATCGCAGCAGCATACATATAAAATAATGTTAGAGTATGAACATGCCCGTCTTTCATTTAATTCAAAATAATTTTTTTCACTCTTCAGTTTTTTATTAATGAACATTAACTCAGCTCTAAAAACCAGAAGCTCTGACAGAGTTGAGAGTCCTGTATCTATTAAACCGATACAAATTAATGCCTGTAAATTATCAGTAGTACACAATGTGAAAGCGCATTGGGTTTTTTTGTACATAACATTACAATAGTTGCCTGTAGTGCAAATCAGAATATTGAGTTTGGGACTATTCATGACTCTCATTGCTTCTTTTGGGAAAAAGTCAGTGTGGCTACAACTGCCAAAAATTTGTTTTGTGGCAATGTACACAGCCATCTGTGCTGTGTGCACACCACAATCAAAATATTCAAAGCTGGTGGTTATTCTGCTTGCTGCAAAATGGTAACAGGTCAATTTGTTTTAAAACTCATCATGCTGCTTCCCTTAGGTATCCTTTCCTTCCCTACCATTGCATTCACCATCTTACAAATCAGCCTATGACTGTATTTAATCTGTTCATGCTGCAAAAAGTCTTTGGCTTGATGGCTACAAAAAGATACCTAAACAGTGAAAAAAAACCCCATTCCTTATAGCATGAACAAAAATGCTAAACTGATACATAACTGAAATTATGTATTTCTTGATTGGAAATCACTTGATTTCCATTGTTTCAAACAATCCACAAATTCCGGAAGAGAGTATTAACTCAAAACTATTTTGTCTGTAACCAAAAGCACTGTATTTTTTTTTTTCCTCTATGAGAAAGGGAAAGCTAAATGACACAATTCTGCAACCACATGTTTTCCAGAAATCTCACTTCATATGACAACAGCCACTGGTCATTATAGAAACACTGATGGTTCCTACCTTGCAAGAATCTAAAGTGTTGCTTGCAAGACATTTAACATCTGTCAGTTTTCATTAATACACCATTTTCAGAAAGCTACAAAGAAGATCTAATTGCATTCAGAATTGAATTCTCACAGCTACAATAACTTGACTTTGCCAAGCAGTAAGTCAAACACTTAACCAAATTACTTCCCTAATGCCACATGAAGTAAAGCTCTCTGTGGAAGTTTCCTGCTTTCCCACTATACTTAAAACAGAAATACAGAATAAGCATTTTAGGCCTTCCACTTTAACAGGTCTTGTGTGTTTACTTGCTACATGCATTTGCAGGAAGCCAGAGCTGCTCTGCACACAAGGACATGTAAAAGAGCTTCTAAGAATCACACTGTGATTTGAGCACATAAACTCTCTGCTACAATAAATATTTAGCCCAGCATGTCTTCAATTTATACAAATATGTGTAGCCTGATGAGCTATTAGAAAAAAAATAAATAAAACATTTATTCCTTAAAAAACCCAAACCAAACAAAAACTAGCAGGCAAGATACAGTGCAGGTTCTAAACCACATTTTTACAATACCACAGTACAAACCAGCTTCTACTCAAATAATTGCAATCATTCAAACACTTGAGTCTTCTCTGAAAGACAGAGGCATTCCCTTAGTATACACAAACCCCAACAGAAAGTGCCTGAAGCCAGATTTTTTTTTCCTATTAGCACCACCAAATTCCAACTAGGCATTCAACTGGAGTTTACTGGCTAATACAGTTGGAAAATACAATGTACAATACTGTATAAAATTATATTCAAAGTTTAGCCTACTATGATCAGCTACCCTGATAATGGGTGTGATGAGATCACATCTCCACATTGTGTAAGGTAGGTGCAGTCATACAAAATAGCCTTTATAATTATCTGCTTTTCACTTTCACAAGACTACTGAGGAAAGCACAGAGAAAGAACATACTACAGTGACACACAAACTCTCCACAATCTTCATAAGGGGAATGGATACTGATGCACAATCAGCAAAACACAGCCAACTAAAATTCTCAGACCGTGCCTCCCTGGCCCTACCTTCCCACCTCCCATTTGCACCTTTGAGTTATATTTCTGCAATAAACCACAACACTATGATCTGCTTTATAATATTGTAAGCATGGTAACCCTTCTCCCTACATTGTTCCCTGCTCCAGAATTCACTGGAGAATGAAATGGAGGCCAAATGGATTCTCAAAAACTTCATGACTTGCAGGAGCCTGTAGCAGGTCCTGTTCCTTGAAATACAGTTTAAAGAAGTCATGGCATCAAAGACATTCTAATTGTGATGGGGAAAAAATTTTTTAAAACATACAAATGATGAAATTCTGAACCTCTTCAGTACAGATTACTATTCTGCATTAACAAGACTTGCAGTCACAACTGTCTTTAATCTGAGCTATGAAACGTACCTACTTGCATGTTTTCTGACCACTTTCTCTTGCCCTCCCATTTGACCTCAGTACAGAACTTGGCTTCATTTTCTAGATAAACCCTTTGCAGTCCTGGGGGACTGCTCTTAAGTCCTCCAAAAGCCACTTCACCAAGCTGAACAAGCCCAGTTTCCCCAGCCCTCACAGGACAAGTTCTTCAACTCCAATCATTTCAGTAGCCTCCCCTAAACTCACTTCAGTCTGTCAATGACATTCCAGTATTGAGGATATCGAAACTCAACAGAGTATTCTAGATATGGTCTAACAAATGGGAAGTAAAGGATGACAATCACTTCCCTCCATCTACCAGCAATTCTTCTGTTTATACAACCTGGGATGCTGTTGCTTTCCTTTGCTGTCAGGGCACACTTCTGACTCATGATCATGAGCACTGCCCTCTGAATCTAACCATACACACAGCTTTTTTTTTTTCACCCTACTTGTCCATACATCTATCTATCCATCCATCCATCCATCCATCCATCCATCCAGACCATAACAATCTTACTTGGATACAAGGATATTGTCAGAGACAGCATGGAAAAACTTGCTAAATTCAAAGTGGCATCTAGTGCTTTCTCATCATGTACAAATTCAGATTCATGTTATGGACAAAGCTGAACTGATAAAAGTGCACAGGAGAACATAGTTTATTCCCTTTTTTGGACATATCTACCTTTAAATCAATGTCATATTAAGGTATCAAGCTTTAACAGCACCAGTCAGAGCAGTACCACTTGTAGGCTTAGGCAAGACCAGAGAAAATATCCCGCAAAGGTGGATTCTGAGACATGACAAAATAGTGATACTGTAAATGGACTCAGAAGAGGCACACTGGATAAGATCCAGCAAGGATTAATCTTGTGGGAGAACTAAACAAACAGGCAAAAGTTACTGGCAGGTCGAAGAAAGCTGAGTCAGAAAGTAAAATGCAAAAGTTATAGAAAGTAAGGATCACTACTCTCCCTCTTAGAGTGGAGCAATTGGCTGTGGGAAATTTGACAGCAGAGAGTAGCAAAGGAAAACTCTAATGAAGATGAGTTGTTCAGGTGAGGGCTAACATCATCATGACTTCAAAAGTGTTTTCCTAAATTTTGCTTTTAAAAATTGATCAGACAACACTTAAAACTGTTCCAAAAGTATCAAAATACGAAACAGCAGGAAGAATTTTGGGGTTTTTAACTTCTTCATATGCTGTTAGTTCTGTGCAAATTTACTGCTGATTGTGTCAGGATGGACCATGACTCATTTTCTATCTAACCTAGCCTCCTAAATATTAGAATCAATATTACCTCAGACTCCTGTTCTGGACAATAATCACTTTCCATCTCCTACTGCTCTCTCTGCTAGTGCATAACTGCATATGGCAGTCATGCTGAGCCAAGAACAGCCAACAATCTATGTAATTGTCTTTGTCCTGAACAAAGCAACATGATCTGAAGTGTCAAACATTTCTCTAAATCACATGAGGAATTATCATTATGGTTCTAGAAAGGAAGCACATAGCCACTGAAGTCACTAAGCATAGTGATGTCCCCAAACACAAGACTTCATCAGGAGTCACTTCAGTTATTCAAGAATTAACTTACCATGCTGGTATGATGTCTCAAACAGCTTTTTTCACTCATTTACACAGCCCAAGCACAGCATCCACCAGTTTCAGTTGATTCCAGGAAGATCAAACACTTGTGCAAATCTAGTTACCAAGTTCCTTCTCCACTCAGAAAACTAATGCACAATTAGAGGCTGAAAAAAACTCAACCAATGAACACGCTTCCTTCTTAAGGAAACTATCTCAGAAGCAAGAAATAATTCCTTTGCCTTAGTCTCTTCAACTGAGACCACTGTTTCCTTGCATGTATCCCAAAACACGCTCTTTCAGTCATGCAATTTTATGGGATTTTCAACATCTAGAGAGCTCAAAACAGCAGTCCTCGAACTCACTGGTTCCTCCTAATTTCTTCCTTACTCAGCTCAGAGCAACAGCCAGTGCAATATACAAGGCCAGATCTGGCACAAAATCAGTATGCTGTCATAGAGATAAAGACTATATTCTAGCCCTGTAATTTGGCATGAGCAGGCCAAATAAATATTTCACAGTTCATTTAGTTCCGGCACTTCATTACTACTTAGTACTGTACTTTGCAACATTTTTAACACATCCAGTTTTATGACTAAGCACAATTTCCAAAGTTTTGTGAGTTTTTTCCCTAAAAAAATAGAAAAAAATTTGCCACTACATAGTATGCTACTGATGGGTCATCTTCAGGGTGCTAAAGATCTAAAAAAATGCTCACAAAAAGCAAGAACATGTTTTCATTTCTTAGCTTTATCAGCAAACAATGAAAGAGGACACTTTTCCAGAGAACTCAGCAAATATTCCGATGAAAAATTATATATTTTCTTGCACTGAAAGGGCAGCCGGGGCACTGGAACAAGTTGCCCAGGAAAGCATTGGAATCACCACCCTTTAAAGTGTGGATGTGGCACTTGGGAACATGGTTTAGTGGTGAACGTGGCAGTGTTTGGATTAACAGGTGGTCTTGATAATCTTTGCAAAACCAGCCTTAACAATTCTTTGATTCTATTGAAATGCCAAGACTCTTGACATAGGGTCTTCTGTTGTCCAAGCAGGAAATGCCAAGTAACTACGGCATGAAAGGAAACCATGCTTTTTTGAGCACAGGTTCTTTTTCCTATCCATGTGTGTTCCTGTTCCAGCCTTGCTACAGTCAGTCCTCAAGATTTTTGTTCCAGCTTTACTGTTCTTCTACAATTTGAAACACTTTCACCCATAAGCCTCTTGCTACATCCTGACAGAGTTAACCAGAACTTTTGTCACCAGTCTAAGTTTCTTAGATGCTTCTGGAAAATATTCCTTAGGAAAAGCTTGACTTGACATTCAACATAACTGAAAATAGGATCTTGTAGCACACTGTCTGGAAAACGCTTAATGTAATACAGAAAAATCTCAGTGGAAGTTTCCACCACTTTCAGTGGGTTTAATTTGCACACACCAACATGCAAATTTGATCAGCAAAGTACAGATTATAATGCAGATGTATTGGTCAAGGTGTGCCATTAGTAGCATTTTTACTATGTTTTTCCTTTATCTTAGTTCTCCCCTTCCTGCCCCCCACTCTCTCTGTTCACCCTCCCCAACTTTTCACTACCCCAAATCATTAGAGATTTAAGGCTGTACCAATTTTTGTTCTTTGGTGCCCTCTACGGGACTGATTTCTGCAATGGAAAGTTGCCAGGAAGAAACCAGACTTCTCCCTCACAGAAGAGCAAGCACAGGGCAGTCCAAATCAAGTACATTTGGAAGTGGAACTTCTGAATTGCTAATAACTTTAATCCATCCATCCATAGGGTCCATGTTATAGGTCTCTCCAGCTACTGCTTTTGCAGCAGTTGCTTTCCTGTAAGAACTTTCAATTCTTCCTCAAGAAAGCAACATGTTTCCTGAATAAGGTTTTAGGGTTTTTTTTTTCCAAATCTACAAAAGCCAAGGTAGCAAGTATTCAGTCTCATCTTTTGCCTAAGGCCACAGCACATACATAACTGGCTCATCAGGTAAATATTTGATAAGAAAGACTTTAATTCAAACTTACATCACAAAGGATACATTAAAAATCTCATATCAGAAGGCCAGCAAAAGGCCATCGGATAGGATTTTTAGCTATTGAGACACATTCTGACAGTAGGACTGTAGTTTTAAAGGCTGGGATATTTTTTTCCCTCACAAGATACAAATTACAGAGTACCCAGTTCCCAAATACACAAATTTGCCTCATCTTTACAGGTCTTCATCCATATAACTTGGAACACTTCTTAAACACAATATAAATACTCATCTATGATGGGATGAAAAAAACCAAACAATCTTCTATGTGCTAACTGCCCAAGGGGACACTTTTCTTGCTAATTAAATTAAGGTAAGCTATGCCAAGACACCTGTTGCCTACCTTATGGGCAGAGTAAGAATGGATGATTAATGCTTAGCAACCTACCATACCTTATTCCTCACTTCACTAATTACAGGAGCATGCATAGAATCCGAGAACCACAGAAAGGTTTGGGTTGGAAAAGACCCCCAAGATCACTGAGTCCAACCTTTGATCGACCATCACCTTGTCGACTAGACCATGGCACTGAGTGCCACATCCAGTCTTGAACACTTCCAGGGATGGTGACTGCACCATCTCCCTGTGTAGTCTGTTCCAATGCTTAACAACCCTTTCCATGAAGAAATTCTTCCTGATGTGCAACCTGAACCTTCCCTGGCACAGCTTCAGGCTATGTCCTTTCATTCTTGTGACTCATTGCCTGGGAGAAAATTACAACCCCCACCTGGATACAACCTCCTTTCAGGCAGGTGTCTCGAGTAGTAAGGTCACTCCTGAGCCTCCTTTTCTCCAAGTTTAACACCCCCCAGCTCCCTCAGTCATCCTCATATGACTTACTCTCTAGACTCCTCCCCAGCTCCACTGCCCTTCTCTGGACTCACTCTGGCACCTCAATGTCTTTCTTGAAGCGAGGGGCCCAGAACTGGACACAGAACTCAAGGTGCTTGTGGCCCCGATTCAGACTCATTAGCTTTATGACAACTGACTGACTATAGTCTCCAGAGCAGAAAACACAGCAGAACACACTGGTAGAGTCCTGGCATCTGAAAAAACCACAAGGTCAACAGGCCTGTGTTTGAGCATCCATCCACTGCTGGCTGACCCTCCATGGACCACGTGCTCAGACACACAAACTGCTGCCTGCAACTGCCCTGTGTGCCCAGAGGAAGGACCACCACCCACCAGGGACCCCATCAACAGAATTCCCCTACGAAAAGAGCTTAGAAGGACTGGAGAACAAGAGACAAAGCAGATGAATGAAAGTAGGAGCAGCTGTCACAAAAGTGATAGGCATGGTTTTGTTTGCTTTTGTCAGTGATGGATGGCTGTAGGGAAGAAAAGGGGTAGTTGGGTTTTACTGAAAGGTTTGGGGGTTGCTTGCGATGTGTAAAGGCGTTTGTGGTTGTGCTGATCCATTTGTAACGTTTAGCTGACTTAAGCAATTCAGGGATAAAACCTGAAAGAAAGAGATGTGACCAAACGCAAAGCGTTCACAGAAGAGCAAAAACAATTTTAAGATTATATCATGTCTCCCCTCTATTAGATAGAGGGGAGACAGGATAAAAATATTCAAAAACATAAAAGATATCCACAAATAGAAAAGAATAAATTACTTATAGCTAGAACATGAAATAAAGAACTTACAATATCAGTAAGAAATTTGAAGCTTCTACAAAGAACCAGCTGTATAACAGATAAAGAAAGCATTGGAACTGACTACTGAAGAAGCTGTGGAAATTTGAATGTCAGGCATTTTTTGCAACAAAAATCAGGATCCATTTAGACACAGTGGATTCTGTGAATAGAAGGGACTAAACAAGAACCAAAAAAAAAAATTCCAGTTACATGAAAAGGATAAAATATACCCAGGAGGTTGGGGAGAAAAAAAAGGAAGTCAGCAGAAAAAAAAAAAATTCTGGGACAACTGGCTCCTAGACCAGTTTATGCCTTATTTTCCATTATTTCCACAATTAATTTTTAAATTCAACAAACAAGACAGAAGGAAATATACATTTTCACGAGACCTGAATTTAGTTCACCTTGCCCATTGCCCCTTTTTACCCAAAGCTTTATAGGAAATAAAAGTGAGGAAAAATGAATCTAAACCCGTAACTGCTTCCATATGGCAGCATTACTCACTTGTTTCACATTTTCTGCCAAGAACACAACATAAACGGCACAAAATCCCAGCTGTGTTATCACTAGGAAAAAGTCCACAATACACCTGAGGAAAAAAACAAACATACACTATACTTAAGATGCAAATTATTAACCCATTGCTACCTAATATGCAATTCCTGCTCCTTTTCAGAGTAGTCAAAATGCTAGACTCAAATGCTACATTAATCTCATGAGAAGTGCAGTGCAGAGGATGTTCCTCCCATGTCAAACCAGGGTGGTGTTCATTGAAAGAACTCTGTGGCTCAGACTGTTTTTGAAAAAAGCGATACACAGTGTTGGCCTGAAGACACATTGTAATGAAACTCAGCTAGAGACAAGCACAGAACAGAGATCTGCCCCAGAGAATGGATTTGCTGCAGCACAGAGTCTCTGGAGACCCAATTGCCATTTGAGGCTTGTAACTCTTTGGTGCAATAGAGAATTGTCATTATATATCAGAACAAACCAATTTTCCCTCTAATTGAGCTCTACTCCATTCCTATGAAGTCATCACAAAAGATCTTAAAACACTAGCTCACTAGCAAGATGCTGCATCCTTGAAAATAACAGGAATATAAGAAATTCTTCCACAAGTGAGATAAAAACTATTTAATTAACACTGAGCAACATGCCTGTTTCAGATTTGCAATTTCACTACTGTGCAGTGATAACATAAACTCTACAAACAGCAACAAATGGCAAAGAAAAAAATGTGTTTTCTTGTAAAAGAAGGATAAAATACTTAACAGACACAACAAGCCATTTGTATCTTCATGTCATTATTACAAAAATAGTAAATATTTCTCCATTATTTGTATGTCATATTTAAACAGGAATCAAAGAATTGTTTTGCTTCCTTTCAGAACACATACATTAAAGTAATTAACATTTGCAGTGTCAACCTGCAATGCAGAGAAATGATGGGAAAAGAGGATGAAAACTTAAACTACTTCACTACGTTAGACAATAGAGAATGCATTTCTGATTATAACACATCTCTTCCTATATTACTAAACAGAATTCTTTTTCTTCAGAGCTCTTGTACAACTGAAAACTGAAATGCCTAAGAGTCAGACATCCTCCCATCTCACAACTACTAGCTGGCAGCAGGAAATAACAAATAACACTGCGTAAAAGCATTTTTAAGGAAGGCAACGTCCTAGTAAAATGGAAGTCTCCTAATCATTCCAAGTGTAGCAATTAACTTTTAAAAATTAATTTACTCAATTAAATTCTAATTCAAACTTACCGGCCCCAAGAAGCTCGTTTCTGAAGAGCAGTCAGGGGCCCCACTTCCATTGCACAGCTTACTGTATCACTATATCCCAGTGAGGACTTCTTCATCCTGAAATCAAAAAGTAAAGAAAGAATGGAGTTACCAGAAACTATGAGGACCTAGAACCCTGCTATGAAAATGCTGTTGGTCTTCCATGATTACAACAAGTTGTCACCTGTGGCAACACTCTGCTGCTGCTGAATTTCAGAGATATGGTTTGGGCTTCTATACTCCAGGAAGGGCTACTTAGCACTCTACAAGCATGTGAAACACGGTGTTGCTTTCCTCGAGTTCAACAGCATTAAATGAGTTTCTTATAAAAAAAAGGGGTTTTTTGATAAATTACTCCAAAATCATATTCTTATGAGTTTAAAAAATTAATCTCAAATCTAAAAGCTATAAAGAACTTAAACAGGACTCAACAACTCCTGCTGCACAAGCAGTTAATCACAATTGATTCAATGAGCTTATTTCAGTCATCAACTTTAAAGACCATTCAAAACCACAGAGGAAAAATTCAGGAATGACAGGGTCCGTTCACAGTACAGTATCATATTAATCTGGTAAAACAGATTTTCCAGTACAGGGATATGAATAGTTTCATGATTCTAACTCAGTTTTTGAGCTCAGTTCAAAAGTTCATTGTACTTTGAGACATGAGACACTCCCACTGCTTCTCTTTAACACCTGACAGTACAATAAAAATGTTTAATGAAAGTCACTATTAATCAAAATACTCTTATCAGTCAAATCTGAGTAACTGCTTCCCACCAGTATTGCACGTCTCACTTGGAGGAGTGTTCAGTGTTTAGCTGCTCACTAGCATCATTTTACCACATTCCTTCAGCACTACAATTTCAAAGAATCAAGTTGTCACAATTGGAAGAGACAGAGCTCACATATAATCATGAAAGACATTAACAGCATTTCTTAGTTTATCTTTTATTCCTATAAAGCACTTATAAAAGGGGTATTTATAAATTATACATTTTTCAAAGCTATGAAGAAAGCTATGAATATAAAGAAGGACTAACGGACTGAAAACAACCAATTAAAACTGCAGCGAGAAAGACCTGATTATTTGTCAGCAGGGAAGAGGGTGCTGGGCAACAGAAGTTAAACCAACCTCATTTTGTGTAAGAGCAGAGAACAAATATGTTTTTCACTGTGCTGCACAAAGCATGGCTATCATTACTAGGTGCATGCTAAGAATTTGAGTAGAAGATCCTAAATTGACAGAAGAAACTGCTGCAGCACCACAGTATTTTGCAAACTGAAAATCACAAACAGAAAAGAGGAATGAAAAAAAAAATACTCAAACTCAGCAACTGAATGAGTAGTTCCACATTTACCTCTGACATAGACAGTGGCTGCAACGTACCAAGATGTGCATACAGTGAACAGATATAACTCCTATGAATACAAGGCTGATTGGTCCAACCTGGTATGGAAGAAAAAAGGGATGACACAGGAGATACAGAAAATTTCATGAAAATATGCTGGGGAAAAATTTTTACATGAAAAACTTTCACATTGTAGCAAATAAACTAATAATTAAATTTTTTTCCCCCTCAGCAGGGTGTTGCTGTTGATGTTTCACGGCATCCCTTAGTTTCAGTTCACTACTTAAGAGAAGGCTGTTCAGGGGTGATCAAGCCAAAAGTACCAAATGGGTACTTCACTCCTCTAACTGCTTCATCTGCCAAAAAAGTTTGTCAGGAGAGAAGACTGCATAGACTGCACAATTCAGTGGTTTGAACCACTTTAGAGTGGATATGACAGTAAAATCTACAAGTTATAGATAAATACCAAATTATATCACTTGTTTCAGAGTAGGAGTTTGACCAGAAGTTTCCACAGAAGGAACTCGCCTTACACACATGTAACTTTCACTCTCAAACTGAACAACCTGTACTACGGAATTACAGGATTAATTAGTCATAAGGTGAAAATGTCATTTGATTAAATTTACCCTGCCCTAGGAAATGCATTGTTTGTTACCAATTATTTGTTACCATAAATAACCTGAGCTATACCCTGTTTCTGCAGAAACACTATATTGATTTAACAAGCTGAAGCTTCATCCTAAGACATAAAATCTGTCTCTAGAGAAGTCTGGACAAAGATAAGACAACCCCATAGTAACAATTCCCATGAGACATCACAGGAGTCTGAGTAAATCAAAATATTTCTTTTTTTCTGACAGTTTTTGTTTGGACCAGAAAACCACTTTGGCTAAGCAAAAATGCAACTCATGCAATGGAGTCTTCAAGGCGAAGAAGTAATTTTCCTTAAAACAATAAAAATCTTAATCTTCAGAAGTGATTTCATCAAATTAAAGGGAAGACAATACAACTCTATTAAGATGGCAGTGACAAATAAGAAGTATTGAGATTTTAGTTTTTCAGGACATAGATCTGCAAATCTTTCTAGATAATTTTTCTAGTCTATGAAAAAAGAATTCTTACCACAATGCCAGCGTTTTTTATTGCAAGTGGAAGACCAAGAAGCCCAGTTCCGATGTTTCCCTTGAGGAGGTGAGTCAGGGTTTGTATAAACCTGAGGATAAAATGTCACATTGGAAGTACACATAGATGGGGCAGAGGGCTAAAACAAAACCACACCCTCTGTCTATGATAAAGTGATAAATTTCAAGTTTCAACTTACAATTTACAGTGGTTCAGCTATTTTAAAGAAAGTGCAGCACATTCAAATAATTTTTTTATTCATCCTTACATGTGAGCACCCCCAAATAGAACACACAAGTCTGATCTTCAGTTCTTTATTCCAGCTTGTGAAATGTTAATTTCTCGGAAAATTCATAGTTCTTTTGCCTCAGGGTCAAAATTATCAAGTTTTATCAATGTTATTTTAAAACCAACAACATTCGAAACAATCATCAGCTGCAAATCACAATTCTGTTAGCCAAAGCTTTATCCAAAGGAAAAAAAAAAACAAAAAACCTTTGCAAGCTTTTCTAATTAAACTTGCGAAACAGGTTATCTCCAGAGTCTTCTCAAAATCTTCTTTAAACAGTGCTTGGACTTTGAGTAGCCCAATCACTTTACAAATAGAAACCTTGGAATATTTTATAGCCAGTATATTATTAGTGTCAAAAGAACAGAGAACCCACTCAAAATGAGCTGCTTTTTGGGACAACTATGCAAAGTCCTTATTTATAACCACAAAACTGTTCTGTGGCTGCAAGAAAACCCCTTCAGAGTCCAGTTAACTGCTCATAAGAAACAAGTCAGAGGCAAGAAATTTAAACAAGAGGATACTTAATCTTAACACATACGTAATGCTTTCTTCATTATCAAGCTGGTAATGCGTCTTAACTGGCAGGAAAGTATTTTCATGCTCTTCATCTGAGATGCCATCTGAGTCTTCTTCATCAATTAAAGGCTTCATTACTTCCATGCCTGTACAACAAAGTTAACACTACATTAGCATTAGAAACAAGTTTTTACAGTTCAGAAGTAAAACATGATTCAAACTTCCCGTGCCACGAGGTTTAAACATGTTCATAACTATAAAGATGATTTAAGCAGATACATAGAGCACAAGTTTGCACAGGATATTCTCTCTCTTTAAAATGGCACACCTCTTTTTTTTTTTATTATTATTATTTTTATGGCCAAACACTACTGTTTTTCATCAAGAAAAACAACTTTCTATCATGAAAATATCACTGGTTTAAATCATTTTGCAAGCTAATGCAACATAAAGCAAAACAGAAAAGTCATCCATCATTACAAAAGGGTGACATTCGTCTTAACCACTGGTAGCTACTGCAGAATTAAACACTCAGTCTGCGCTCAGCAGTGGTGAGCAAGGGCACACCCCAGAGTCATCCCATCCTAAAATAGATAGGTAAAACAGATACCACAGAAAATATGTCCGTTCACTGGAGAAAGAACCAAAATACAGGAAATCAGGCTGCATGCTTTTAAAGCTGAAATTTCATGAACCTTTTAAACTGGCATAAAATTCCAGCTATATAACAGCACCAAGTAACAGCAAGCAGTCAGTAGTGAACAAAATTGCCTTTCAGGCAAAACTAACAGCTTATGCCAGTTTAATGTTGAGGAAATTATAACCATTTTAAATTACTACAGTTAAGCAAAGCAAATCCTGCCAAGAGCAAAAAGATTATTTACCCTACACTTGCCTACCACAGTATCCATTCATAAAATAGGTTGAATAAGTCCCAACTTCCATAACTTTCTCCAAAAAAGGAAGAGAAATCCCTGTGATGTTAACATTTTGTATTTAAAAAAAAAAAAAANTGTAAAATTTTATTTTAAAAAAAAAAAAAAAAAAAAAAAAAAAAAACCACACCACATTTACATTTACATTATAAAGCAGCCACTGTGTGTCAAGGTTTTGGTAGTGATGGGGCTACAGGAGTGGCTTCTATGAGAAGCTGCTGGAAGCTTCCCCCATGTCAACAGAGCCAATGCCAGCTGGTTCCATGATAGATCCACTGCTGGACAAGTCCAAGCCCATCAGTGATGGTGGCAGCACCTCTGCAATAACATAGTTAAGAAGGGCAAAAAAACCCGCAGAGCAGCTACAGCTGGAGAGTGGACTGAGAGTATGTGACAGCAACAGCCCTGCAGACCCAAGGTCAGTGCAGAAGGAGGGGCAGGAGGTGCTCCAGACACCAGAGCTGAGATTCCCCTGCAGCCCCTGGTGCAGACCATAGTGAGGCAGCTGTGCCCCTGCAGCCCATGGAGATCCATGCTGGAGCAGAGATCCACCTGCAGCCCCTGGAGGACCCCACAGCGGAGCAGTGGATGCCCAAAGGAGGCTGTGACCTCGGGGGAAGCCTGTGCTGGAGCAGACTCCTGGCAGAGGACCTGTGGCCCCATGGAGAGAAGAGCCTAAGTTTGGAGCAGGTTTGCTGGCAGGTTTGTGACCCCATGGGGGACCCACACTGGAGCAGTTTCTGGAAGACTGTCTCCCATGGGAGGGACC
>VZTH01013241.1:1969-40291 GCA_013397815.1 Aleadryas rufinucha | reverse complement strand
GGAGCATCTCCGTGGCCTCCTCTGGACTCACTCCAGCAGCTCCACGTCCTCCTGATGTTGTTCCCCAGGACTGGAGGCAGCTCTGAAGGTGGGGTCTCACCTGAGCAGAGCAGAGGGGCAGAATCCCCTCCCTGGGGATGAATCCCCCATCCCTGCTAGGGATGGGGCCCAGGATACAGCTGGCTTTGTGAGCTGCAAGCACATATTGTCCAGCCTCTCATACACCAGCATGTCCAAGTCTCAGCAGGGCTGCTCTCAATCTGTTCATCCCCCAGCCTGCATTGATACCAGGGGTTGTCCCAAACCAGAAGCAGGACCTTGTACTTGGGTCTTGTTGAACATCATGAGGTTCCTGAGGACCCACTTCAAAAACTTGTCCAGGTTCCCCTGGGTGGCCCTGTCCTTCAGGTGTGTCACCTGCAGACTGAGGGTGAACTTGATCCCACTGTCTATGTCACTGATGAACACTAAACAACAGGGATCCCACAGAGATCCCTGAGGGACGCTCCTTGTCATTAATGTTCATGAGGACATTTAGCCATTGACTACTGCCCTCTGGCTATGACCATCCAACCAATTCCACATTCACCAAACAGTCCACCCATCAAATCCATCTCTCTTCAATTTAGAGAGAAGGATGTTGTGGGGGACTGTGTCAAAGGCTTTACAGAAGTACAGACAAAAGACATCTGTAAACCCTTTCCTTGTCCACTGATGGAGTCACTCCATCATAGAAGGCCACTGGATTGGTCAGACAGGATTTTCCCTTGGTGAAGCTATGGTGGATGTCTCAAATCACCTCCCTGTCCTCCATATGCCTTAGCAGAACTCCAAGGAAGATCTGTTCCATGATCTTCCCAGGTACAAGAGGTGAGGCTGACAAGACACTAGTTCCCAGGCTCCTTTCAACCCTTTTGAAAAATGGGTTCAACGTTTCCCTCTTTCCCATCACTTTTTAAATATTTTAGAGTAGCTTGGGAACTACATCAGCCAATTCCCTCAGGACCCTCGGATGCATGTTGTCAGGTCCCACAGACCTGTCACCTTATCTCTTTCTTTACAACATAGTTATCCCAAGCATGCTGCAGTTTGGGTGATGTTAATCTGCAGTTTCTGCTTATTCACTCACAGAGCTGTAATATTTCTGTTAAGAAAACCACTCAGGGAGGGAAAGCTTTCCAAAGGCTGTGTATTACTTACCTCGCATATACTCAATGGTACCATCCAGCACAAGGTTCAGAAGAGGGTCAAATCCTTTCAAGACACCACTTGCTGTTGAAGACCACACAGAAAACAATGATTAGGACCAAAACAAGGTATACAGCAACACAAGACTACATGAAAGGTACATTCAGTTCTCCAGCCCTGTTCGCTCCTTCAGGCAAGACCAAGCAAATGAGACCAGAGATACTAAAGTGTCCTCTTTATCAACGGCAGGTACACAAAAGCTGGTCTGCATTGTGCCAATCAAGACTTGCAAACTTTTCAATCAATTCTTCAAAATGTTCTTCAAGACACTGACATTTTTGCTTTCAGCCAATTGCAAGGGCATTCTAAGAATATTTCTGCGTAACGAATCAGTATAAGTCACGCAAAGAAAAAAAAAAGCAACCCCAAAATTAAATACATATCCTTAATGAAAGGTTATGGTTAAAAATGAAGCAAGACCATATTTTAAGTTCTTTCCTCAGAAACACCATCTTCCAGGTGCCCTCCTGGCACATCATCTCTTTAGGCTAAGCACTGCCTCACAGGAAGGCACTGCAGAGAGACCAGCACTTTGTCCTAATGCAGAACATGATTCCACAAGACTAGTCATTAAATATATCATGAAATTACAGAGACTTCCCAGTTTGAAAAATACACTTATCAGTAAGGAGTCCAAGTAACTTCCAAACCCTTATAAGCATTAGGTCCCAGTGGAGTTTTAAAATGCAGCTTATGGTTAACTCAGACAAACAAGTGCCGGCGGGTGGCACCAACCACATTGGGATGTACCTTCCCAGCTAGGAAGGGACGGAGATGGAAAGGCATGATGGCATACATTGAACCATGAACTCCGGGCATGCTTACCATGTGAGATGAAAGGCACGACAGTTGTATTAATTGTTACATCCCTAAATGTTTCTTTGTTGCTTTAAGTGCACCCTTGCAATACAAAAAAAACTCCAGCCAAAATAAGGCTGTTCAAGACAACTAATAAAAGAAGAGATGCATAGATGAGCCATAAAGATAAAAGTGCACCCAGGAGATTAAGGGAGAATTTAAACGAGGAAAGCTTCACACCGGTAACTACAATCACTAGTAAGTAACAGCACCCGCTACTCCTCGCCTTCCCTTGAAGGGATGCAGCGTGAGCAGGTAGGCAAAGCCAACAGGCACCGGCTGAGGGAAAACGCCGAAAGGCAGAAGAGCTTCGTGCTGCAGCCACGCGTCGGGCTCACCTTCCCGCCCGCCCTGGAACTTCACCCGGATGGTCTTGTCGATGTACTTGGAGAGGTCCAAGATGCTCTCCTTCTTCTTCTTCTCCTTATCCTGCGGCGGAGCACACACGGCCCAGTTAAAGCGCGCTCTCCGCGGGGATGCAGCCCGGCCCCGGAGCCCTCCTGCAAGATCTCGCAGCGACGGGACGGGGGCGCGGGTACAGCGCGGGTACCATCCCCACCCGGCACCGCGCGGCCGCACAGCCCAAACCACCCGGCACCGCGCNCCCGCAGCCGCCTCCCGCAGGCGGCAGCGGCCCGGGCGCCCGGAGGTGCTGCAGCCGCCGGGGGGGTCCCGCAGTGGGCCGTGGCCGAGCCGTCGCCGCAGGAAGGAATAGAGCGCATCGGGCTGCCGACCCTGCCCTCCGCGGTTTGGCAGTGTCGATATACCTGTGGGTTTGGGGTTGTTTGGGACTTCTTTCTTCTTTCCGTAGTAAACAGCGTTTTCCTCGTAGTTCTTAAAACCTCGTGTCCCCTTGGGCCCAGCCCAGCGTCCTCGCCAGGCAGCCCCGAGGAGGGGAGCACAGCCGAGCCCCTGGGCCGGATCCCCGCAGGGACGACTCTGGGCTTATCCCGACTGACAGCCTCCCTATGAGGAAGGATTCAGCAGAAAAGAAGGGATTTCTGCTGACCCTGACCCTGTAGTCTGTCTTGAGTCTTGTACTGTCATTACTAAAATTTTAATTAGTTTTGTGGGATACATTTCTAAGGGCGTGACGAACTAGGCACGTAATCCTGATACAGGAGAGAGTGGATTTCTAGCAATTGCATTGCATGGTACATAGGTTTTGCATTTAAAGTTCGGTGTTTTGTGTTCTGAAAATTTTGATATGTCATTTAATGTGTCATTTAAACTTCTTGACTGTTTATTAAGTAATTTGCAGCATACTGTGTCTTCTTGAATATTATTGTTGTAACATCCTAACATGGCACTCTAATTTTTCCTTCTCCGTCTTCCTTACTTATTCCTTGCCAATAATCTTTAGTTACAGAGTGGTTTGGTTGCCAGCTAACTTCTTTATTTCTGCACCATCCCCTTTTTTCATCCATCATCTTTTTCTGCATTATCTCTTCTTATGCCCTTGCATGCCCTGTGCATTTTGTCATCTCCACTGATGCTTCACAGGACTGGTAGGCTCCACAAACTAATAAGATGCAAGAGCGATTCAAAGATTGGCATAGAGTCAGTTTGATCCATCAGTTTGGAGAAGGTGAGCACATGGCAGTGCAGAAGGACAGCAGGTGAGATAGTCCACTGTTGGGTACTTGGAGGTCTTGCCTTCAGCTCCATGCATTGCAGCACATTCCTGTCTGTAAGCATTTGGTACGTTTGTGCAGTGGAAGTGTTAATGTGCTTGAGTAAGCTTGGGCAGACTGGCCACGGTGCTGAAACAGTCCTGCTGCTGCAGTGAAAAATGGATATACTGTGTGCTGCCAGTACATTTGTTAGCCAAGCTGTTTTTTTAAAAATCTGCTTGAATACCTTGTACTGTGCATTACTTCTGCATCTCTTGGGCTTGCACTTGTTGGGATGGTTTTGGGTAGTACATCCTCCGTAGTGGGAGGCAGAGAGGAGTGCTCTGCTGCACTCGTCCTGCTGTGGTACCCCCATGACTGATGGCTGGAGTTATTCCAGGGGGCAGAGCTGACAGCTGTTTCCAGGAGCTGCTGTGTGCATTTGCTGTGCACCAGCTGTACTCATTATCAATGCCTTACTCTTGCCTTAGTGGTCGTGAGCATATACCTTTGTCTCCCTCCTTGAAACAGGGTAATAGAAATTTTTTGTTTGTTTGTTTTCCCTGAGGCAAGTGGAGGTAGTGTCCACATTTGCTTCTATATTCTGGTTTAGGGAGAAGGATCAGCTTGGCTGCTGAAGTACGGCNAAAGTGCACCCAGGAGATTAAGGGAGAATTTAAACGAGGAAAGCTTCACACCGGTAACTACAATCACTAGTAAGTAACAGCACCCGCTACTCCTCGCCTTCCCTTGAAGGGATGCAGCGTGAGCAGGTAGGCAAAGCCAACAGGCACCGGCTGAGGGAAAACGCCGAAAGGCAGAAGAGCTTCGTGCTGCAGTCACGCGTCGGGCTCACCTTCCCGCCCGCCCTGGAACTTCACCCGGATGGTCTTGTCGATGTACTTGGAGAGGTCCAAGATGCTCTCCTTCTTCTTCTTCTCCTTATCCTGCGGCGGAGCACACACGGCCCAGTTAAAGCGCGCTCTCCGCGGAGATGCAGCCCGGCCCCGGAGCCCTCCTGCAAGATCTCGCAGCGACGGGACGGGGGCGCGGGTACAGCGCGGGTACCATCCCCACCCGGCACCGCGCGGCCGCACAGCCCAAACCACCCCGCTCCTCACCGCCATCTTCCCCGCGCCGCCGCCGCCACCGCCGCCGCCACTCGCCATTTCATTCGGCGCCGCCAGAAGTGACGTCGCACCCCGGCGGAGCCCGTTGGCGGCTCGGGGCGGCGGGGCGGGACGTCCGGGGCGGGCTCTGGGTACCTGGTGCGGAAGGGCCCGGCCCGGCCCAGGTCGGAACAAAGCGGCAGCGGTGCGGCGGGCCCGGCATGGCGGCGCGGCTGGCCCTGCTCCGCCTCTGGCTGCTCCTGCATCTGCTGCCGCAGGTCAGTGGCTGTGCGGGGTGCGCGGGCATCCTGGCTGAGGGTGGGGAGCGGCCCCGGGCGCAGCCGGGCCCGGGCAGGCTGGGCGNCTTGTACTGTCATTACTAAAATTTTAATTAGTTTTGTGGGATACATTTCTAAGGGCGTGACGAACTAGGCACGTAATCCTGATACAGGAGAGAGTGGATTTCTAGCAATTGCATTGCATGGTACATAGGTTTTGCATTTAAAGTTCGGTGTTTTGTGTTCTGAAAATTTTGATATGTCATTTAATGTGTCATTTAAACTTCTTGACTGTTTATTAAGTAATTTGCAGCATACTGTGTCTTCTTGAATATTATTGTTGTAACATCCTAACATGGCACTCTAATTTTTCCTTCTCCGTCTTCCTTACTTATTCCTTGCCAATAATCTTTAGTTACAGAGTGGTTTGGTTGCCAGCTAACTTCTTTATTTCTGCACCATCCCCTTTTTTCATCCATCATCTTTTTCTGCATTATCTCTTCTTATGCCCTTGCATGCCCTGTGCATTTTGTCATCTCCACTGATGCTTCACAGGACTGGTAGGCTCCACAAACTAATAAGATGCAAGAGCGAGTCAAAGATTGGCATAGAGTCAGTTTGATCCATCAGTTTGGAGAAGGTGAGCACATGGCAGTGCAGAAGGACAGCAGGTGAGATAGTCCACTGTTGGGTACTTGGAGGTCTTGCCTTCAGCTCCATGCATTGCAGCACATTCCTGTCTGTAAGCATTTGGTACGTTTGTGCAGTGGAAGTGTTAATGTGCTTGAGTAAGCTTGGGCAGACTGGCCACGGTGCTGAAACAGTCCTGCTGCTGCAGTGAAAAATGGATATACTGTGTGCTGCCAGTACATTTGTTAGCCAAGCTGTTTTTTTAAAAATCTGCTTGAATACCTTGTACTGTGCATTACTTCTGCATCTCTTGGGCTTGCACTTGTTGGGATGGTTTTGGGTAGTACATCCTCCGTAGTGGGAGGCAGAGAGGAGTGCTCTGCTGCACTCGTCCTGCTGTGGTACCCCCGTGACTGATGGCTGGAGTTATTCCAGGGGGCAGAGCTGACAGCTGTTTCCAGGAGCTGCTGTGTGCATTTGCTGTGCACCAGCTGTACTCATTATCAATGCCTTACTCTTGCCTTAGTGGTCGTGAGCATATACCTTTGTCTCCCTCCTTGAAACAGGGTAATAGAAATTTTTTGTTTGTTTGTTTTCCCTGAGGCAAGTGGAGGTAGTGTCCACATTTGCTTCTATATTCTGGTTTAGGGAGAAGGATCAGCTTGGCTGCTGAAGTACGGCTCTTCCAAATCTGGATCCTTATCTGGGAATACTTAGAGGGGTGAGAGCTTACAGATCCAAGTACAATCTGCACTTAGATCTTACTTTAGTATTTGAGCTCTCACATTTCATTTAACTTCCTTGGCGTTGTTACCTCTCAGTTGTCCTGTAACAGCAGCAGATACACATGAGCCTTTGACTAGTGACGAACATAGTAACATGATCTGCAGCGAGTGCATTGGATTGAGCTCACTTTCACTCTAGCAGCTTTCAGTAGAATATATTGAATTGAGGTGATGGATTTGTATTTTAAATCAGTGCACTCTATGATATGGGTCCAAAGAACTGAAAAGACTGTCTGAAATTCTGCATTAAGGTGGTGTCTGACAATTTAGTCTCCTGGAATTATTGCATTATGAATATGTAGCTCTCTGCACTGTACAGTGTTTGTTGAAGGAGTGTTTTATTTGTGTGCAGCTTTGCTGCCTGCTGTTGCTGGTCTCTAGATGGATCAGTGCAGTTCATGGGAAAGAATGAGTCCAGCTCTGGGAACTCTCACATGGTACCTACTGTAAGAGTAGGATAGCTCATTCGTTCCTTCTTCAAGGAACACAGCTCCCAGTGTCTGTGAAATCTCTCTGAGATTGGGGTGACCAGGTCAGTTAGTAGAGCTACTGAAAGTGGAAAAGGTGTATGGGACATCCAGGTGAGTGTGGGGCCAGAGGTAGGGAGGAACAAACAAGACAGACATTAGGTTGGCTCAGTCACTCACACTGAAGTTTCTTGATATACAGGTGAGCTGAATTCTTCATCTCCACCTTCTTCCATAATTTAACTTGCAAGTCCCAGTGCTTGCTTCTGAACTACATTAATTCATCCAAAAAAACATGCACAGCAAAAAAACTGGAGAGTATTCTGCTCTTTTATGCATTAATCTGTAGAAGGCCCTGATGAGGTTCAGAGCTGGCAAGTATGCCCTTCTGATACCACAAACATTAGATTAGCTCGTTTGCCTGTTAAACTCTGCCCTCAGATTTTACATTTCTGTTGTGTGAAAACCTTTTCCAGTTTTGCAGCTTTATAGAAAACACTTCCTTTTGTGTTATTATACACTATTGTGTGCTTTTTAAGCCATAGGATCAGTAAGAAGCACGTATTATAATATACCTTATTGTCACAGCAGCTGTTGCTTTTCTGTATTTGAAAAAGGCTGGACTTGATATCCAAACACTTAGAAAAGAGCCTTTAGGGTTGTAGGAACATTGTATAGGATCTGCACAGGATATGACATTTTCTCCTGGGTTAATCTAGGATATGAAATGGTCTCTAGGAGTTAAGAATCATAAATGTTGGCACCATGCCAGTGCATCAGCAGCACTGCTTTGAGCTTTTGTTGTCTCATACCTACTGACATGAACAAAAACAAAACTGAAAGCATCAAAGTGGATAAGAACAAACTTGTTGTGGCTGTTAACAGACTTGAGAACTATGCTTTGATTCTAAGTGATAATAGCTTTGTAAAAATGTCTGTTAATCCACATTAATCCACAGATTATATCCTCCACAGAGTTTCTGAAGCTCTGTGTTCCCTCTTCTGCTTTTAGCCTTGCTCATATTGCCTTTAATTCCTCTCATGCTTGATTTTTATTTGGCTTTTGGCACACAAATCCACATAGCTTCTAAAATGTTTTGAGCACTTCACATAAGGAACCTTTTACTCCCTTAATATTTCTTTAAAGAACATCCATTACATAGCTCAGAAAGCAAAATCGTGTATAACTGTCTCCTGGGTGCCTTTTAGGAATTATTCCTGAGTTCCAGTAATGGTTATCTCCACGGAAATGCAGCAACACACCCTGTACTTACTCTCGTTTTAAAGTTGTGTGCCATATATCTTATAGATGTAAAACTTTTAACTGTACAGCTTGATTGTTTCCCAAATGCATAAAGCTGTTCAATTACAGGAGTTAGCTCCTGCAAAACTGCCTGAAGATTTTGGAGAGAGTTTTACATGTAATATTCAAAACTAAGATACTCCATGTTTTTTTCGCTTGTCTAAGCCCAGTCAGGCCATGTACAATAAGCAGGGAACATTCTTTTGTTCTTGTCTTTTGTGTGTGACTGTATTTGCATCACTGTTGCTTGTTGCTCTTGGAAGTCAAAGATAATAAGTACAGGTTACTTTTCTAAATTACTTGCTTCTGTTGAAAGTAGTTTAGGTGCTATGGTTGGATACCTGAGATATGAGTTAACAAGTCCGCTATGGCAGGGAGTTGGAGTTCTTGTTTCCTCACAGCACATGCACGATAGTGTCTCCCTTTCTCCATAGCTATCTTGGAAACTTGCACTGTGCTCAAGTGGCTTTAATCTGCACTGAGCTAATCAGTGTGACCTCCCGTATCAGCATGCTTCAGGACAAATGTCATTGGTTCTAGAGGACTTAGTTAACACTAATGTTACAAAAAAGGGGAAAAGTTGTTGCATGAGTTAACAAAGACCATTTATATGCAGAAGAGCTAAATATAAAAATCTCTACCTCCTGTATATTTTTACAATGATGTTTCTTTACTGCTTTGCCGACATCTTGCAGCAGGATGCCATCATTGCCTGTGGGCACACTGTGTATGTTAAAGAGCGATTTTACAATGCACCTGGTAAAACACAGGCACAGGTTGTCCAGAGAGGTGATGGGTGCCCCGTCCCTGAAAGTGTTCAAGGCCAGGTTGAACAGGTTTTGGTCTACTTGAAGATTTCCCAGCCCATTGCCAGGGGTTTGGACAAGGTGACCTTTAAAAATCCCTTCCAACCCAAACCATTCTGTGATTCTTAAAAGTGTTCCAAAAAACATATTTTACCACGAGTGTCTGCTGGGGGTGCATGGTAATTTCTGTGTAGTAGGGTTTGAAATAAAGAGGGAGAAATAAGAGTGATGGATTCTTTTAATGGATTTTTGAACAAACATGTTAAGATACGACGTTGTTGCTGACTCCAGTCATCTTTAGCATCTTGTTCCTCTGCTGCTACATGAAGAAATAGATGTGTAAGGTGTATTTGTAAGAGTGTAACTGCATAATTATCAAATCATTGGTATGTTTAGGTTACGAATGTTAAACTAGATGTTGACAAATTAGTCTATCACAACTTTGTAATTAGTAGCAGCGATGGTTAGGGATATGACATTATATTTCTCTCCAGAACAATGTTTCATCAGTTCTGGTAGGCTCAAAGTGATTTCCGTGGGGAAAGCTAAATCAGAGCAATTAAACATGTCTTCAGTTTTGTTTGAGTGCTGGACAGGAGAAAGAGAGAAGGAAGAATGGAAAGGAAGGAGTTGGGTGTATGGACAGAGAAGAGTATGACACAAAGAGGGATGGTAGAAAGATAAGATGGGGGGGCTTGTTTGGTTGGTTTTGTTTTTTTTGAACCTGCTACTGGTTGTGAACTGATGGTCTGTCCCCATCCTGTGTCCTGGGGTCACTAATGAATGACAGTGAAACCAAATGTGTGACTAGTTCAGATGAGAACCAGATCAATTATTGTACGTGTTTTGGATGTTTTATGTATGTTTTTAAACAAACTTCCAAGTGCTAAGTGCTAGTAAGGATTAGCGAGTGTCCTCAATAAAATGGAGAAACTTCCATTACAATAGGAAACAAATACTCTGGGATCACAAAAATGATAATAGGTAGAATCCAGTTACATTAACAGTGTTTGGTATTCCTGAGGACTGGATTTCTAAATTACTGGGCTGAAATAGTATTTTGAGACTGCTACACTTAATATGTAGTCAATTTTTTCCTGACTATCTAATAGCTTGTATGAAGCTAAAATACAGGTATGATTTGCATTTGCTCTCAGCATCATCCTTTTATGATCTATTATCAGACAGCACTACTTGAACATTGAAGTTGCTCTGTAAGAGCACTGTGAGGCTCTAAAGCAGAAACTGAAGATCAGCAAGACTCTCCTTCAAAAAAAAGCATTGATCTGGATTTGTATAATTGAATTACATTTTAAAAGTTAGGTTTTGTCCTGCTTTCTGAGCATTTTTTTTTTATCTTAATGTATTTTTATCTGAAGCATTAAAATCTTTTTGCAGCAACTGGTCAAATCTTAATCTTAAATTGAATTCTTAATGTGTGGATGTTCAAACCTGACCAGATGGTCACAGAATGCATATGAGCAGACTTCACACTGAGGTGCTGATGTTCAGTATTTTATATAAAGGAAAGACTTCTTAACTTACACTTTCTTAATGAGTAGAGGTGGTGCCTGACAGTCCTCCCAAGACAACCTGCAGTCCCGGTGTTGCTGCCCTGAGGAGCACAGAAGTGTCCCATAGGACTTGATGGCTGATTGCTAAAGCGATGCTCTGTGTGCCTTCTCGTTCCAGTGAGGACAAGAGCCTCTTGTCAGAGAGAGAAGCATTGCAAGGGACCCATTTGCCACTTAAAAATGGCCAGGAGGATTTATTTCAGAGTCCTTAGAACAGTAAGAACAGATCTCATTATATACTTTGTGTTTCTTCAACCATTTCCAAGATCAGGCAGGATTTACAATTATTTTGGCTTAGTTAATATGAGAATGAAGTCACCACTAATTAAAGAAAACCACCACTAGTGGTAGGGAAGTTGCACATGCTTCCACTGCTGCTTTGTCTTCCTACTTTCTGGTTCCCTGGGTAAACATCTACTACAACTTGGGGTACAAGCAGACAACTGCATCGACTCCACAAAAGTACTTTATTTTGCAGGTTATGTATATACACACATACATACATGCATATACACACATATATATATGTGTGTATATATATATAGTCTTGTAGGTGATTATGGTTCATCTTTTTGGGTGGAAGATGAGGAATATACCTAGTACTCACAAAATTGTGTCACTATATGCAGGGAAGGGAAGGAGAGGAGTAGACATCTAAAAGAACAGAGCTCATCATGAAGAATAAGATTTGTGAAAATGTCTGTGTTAAGGAAGTGCTTGCTAGTACCTACTTGTGGTGACCAGTCACCCTACGCGAGCCCCCAGGTCTTTCAGTTTTGCTGAGATATGGCCTGGTACAATCTGACATAACCAAAGTAACAAGGAAATTACTGAGTTTGCTGTGTATTTTTTTTTTTGCAGGGATGGGAATCTGAAATATTTGTGTTAAAATCAACGCATCTTGCGGTTAGATGTAATGTGAGCAGTTCACTGAACAAGCAAGTTACATACTGTGTATCACAAGTGACATGTCTAAAACTGGTAGATTTGCTGAATGTTACTGTATTTATTTTTGCTGTAGTCCTTGTTCTCTTTCTCCACGTTACTACAGGATCTGGGTTCTGTTATCTCAGTTTCCAGGAGTTCTTCAGGAGAATTCTAACATGTACATGATACAAAAGATAGCCAACCTCCTTATAAAAATGAACATGACATTCTATGGGTATGGAATATCTCTTTGTTTAATCATCTGCCTGGCTGTGACCCCTTCCAACCTTTTGGGCATCTATTCACTGGGTGAACAGGGTGAGAAACAGAGAAGGCCTTGGCACTCTGCACACTGTTCAGCAATAGCTAAAACATTAGTTTATTATCAGCATTGTTTTGGGCACAAATCTAAAACACTGCACCATACCAGCTGCTCTGAAGAAAATTAACTCCATCCCAGCCAGACCCAGGACAGGCCTTTTATTACAAATCTTAGATATGTAATCTTCACTACATATATTGTTGCAGATATTGCTGGAGTTTTGACAGCAGTGATGACTGGTCATTGAAGCAGTGATACATAAATGCAGTAGGTAGACTTGGGAGTCTACATGTGCTACCTAGAACAGAAAAAGAGCTGCTGCTGCTGTGGGGTCTTGCCACATCTTCAGCAAAGGTGTCCAGGGTTGAGTTTTGGAGTGATGTGAATCTGGAATTGATCGTTATTTCAGGCTGTACTTTCAGGAGTTGGTGTCTTATTCATAGAATCATGGAATGGTTTGACTGGGAAGGGACCTTAAAGATCATCTGGTTCCAGGCCCCTGACATGGGATGGGCTAGGCCAGGCTGTTCAAAGCCACTTCCAACCTGGCCTTGAACACTTCCAGGGCAGCCCACTGCTCTGGGCACCCTGTGCCAGGACCTCCCCACCCTCCCAGCCAACCATTCCTTCCCAATATCCCATCTAGCCCTGTCCCCTGGCAGTGGGAAGCCATTCCCTGTGTCCTGTCCCTCCATGCCTTGTCCCCAGTCCCTCTCCAGCTCTCCTGGAGCCCCTTTAGGCCCTGCAAGGGGCTCGGAGCTCTCCCTGGAGCCTTCTCTTCTCCAGGTGAGCACCCCCAGCTCTCCCAGCCTGGCTCCAGAGCAGAGGGGCTCCAGCCCTGGGAGCATCTCCGTGGCCTCCTCTGGACTGTCTCCAGCAGCTCCACATTCCTCCTGATGTTGGGAGCCCCAGAGCTGAACACAGTACTCCAAGCCTCATGTCTATTCTGCCATTAGTCCAGCTTCTTTCCCTTGCTCTGGTTATATACATGTGTGCACCAGTCTAACTGCATTGTTTGAGGCTGGCTTTTTGTTTTGTTGGGGTTTTTTTTTTCTTTTCTTCAAACATATCCAGTATGGTTTCATTTGATTCTTTGACCAATTGCAGTGTAGGAGGGAATCTGCCTAATGTATCTGAAGTCCTTCTTGGAAGCATGATGGAAATAATAACAAATTCCACTGTACTCCTTGCACAGATATAGAAACTTTGTAGACTCTTTTGTTTTTCTTCAAAAATACAAAGCAGGCCAGTCAACAGCAAGTTACTCCCATCACTTCAGATATTTTATGTAACCTAAAATTCTTGTGAAATTTTTGTTACATTTTCAGGTTTACTGTGAATATGGGATGGTACATGTGCTTTCAGAGAAGGGGAGCAGCAAAGGAAAAGACTACTGTATTCTCTTCAACTCTCAGTGGGCCCATTTGCCACATGATCTGGGTAAAGCTGTAAGTACCTAACTAACTAATGACAAAAGAATGTATTAAAAATGCCTGTGTTACAAGGAAACTTCTAATTTCTTACTGAATTAGTAGAATTTGAAGCAACTGCTTTGTTTGCTCTGCTTAGAAAATATTTTGTCTGTCAAGATCACTCTAGGCAGTGCTAGGACGACAATACTAATTTCCAGGCATTGTGCAGAGGTAATGACTATTGCTGGTTCAAAACAAAATCTTCCCTTTCAGTGATGTGATCAATGAAATTAAAATGGCACGTACGTGGGCTTGCAAAGGAGCTTTTGTACATCAGCATGATACAAGAAGATATCACATGGCTTTTCTTATGTACTGAACTGTGGCCTTTAGTGCTTTCTCAGTGTCAAGTGTAAGATTAAGTGGTCATAAACTGTGTCAAGCTTTTGGTGCATTATCCAGTTTTCACTGAGTAAATTCTTCACTCTTTTCTGTGAGAAAAAGTTACTGTCACTGAATGATGAAATCAGCAAATGCATTTTGAATGAGCTGCTAATAGGGGAAGATGTAGTTGACTGATACTCAGTTTATTTTATTCAGCCAGTTGAGTGCCCCACAGAATTATTAGTGTTCCTTACCAATGTATAGACAAGTCTCAGTTACTTCTGGTGGGTTTATTGCAAGTGTAGATTAGTCCCTAGATATATCAATAGTTGCCTTTGCCTTGTATAGACTCGGCTGATAAACTCTTGCGCTTGCCATGTGTAATGTGAATCAGCACATGCATGACCGACTGCAGTACTGCAGTACAGTTGGGGACTGTACTGTAGACATCTTGTTTAAATCAGTCTCATAAAAATTCACTAGAGTTATATGTCAGTAGCTCTGCAGGAGCCAGTATAGTCCAGAATAGCTTGCACAGGCAAGCTTGGGTAGTGTATGCTATATCCTTTGCCTATCCCTGTCTCCTTCCTTGGTTCTTTCCTGCTTTCCCCTTCTTTCACATTCTCCCTCCTTCTCCTTCAGCACTCCAGCAGTACAGTTCATTAACTGAGGCGATGCAGTGCACCACTCTGAGCTCACTCTGCATTTGTGTTGTGCTCTGTTAGAGGGATAAGCTTACCGGAAACTTGGACAACCAGGAGGTGTGGGTTGGAGCATTTCACTGTCCTCAGAGGTCAGGTTGGAGACAGCAGTTTTTTGAATAAGGTTGAGATTACTGACAGCCTGACACTTCCCTTTCCCTCCTAAAACAGTAGAGTCCGTTACACAGGTATGGTATATCATGTATCTGTGGATTTCTAATACAAACTGTTCCATGTGTCATTTTTTCAGGTTAAAACTTTACCTTGACTCTTCTCAAATCTAACAGCTCACCTCAGCAACGGCTGAGATGTGCTTCTCCTAGCACAGCTTGGTTGTTTGGTAGATAATTGCAGTTTTCAGTTTGCAAATAGAACTGGGCAAAGATGCTGGTGGTTGTTTACATTTTGCAAGGAACAATTTGTGCCAGTGTTATTTCTAAAACCTGGAAGTGTCTTTGGGATGTTCCTGTTGAAACACACCAGATCAGATGTCTTTGGGTCTTAGGAGGGCCAAAACTAAGGAACTGGGGCTTGCAGCACCTCTGGAGCGCAAGTGGTGAGAGAAGTAGCTTAGAATCCAGTATTCAAGTACTTGGGATGCAAAATCTCAGCTCACTGGACACAGTAGGTTTCAACATGGAAGTTTATTTTTATTGCCTATGCTTTTGTATTTTTCCCCAGCCTGTGTTTTGGTTTCTAGCTGTTCATACTCTCCATCATCCCAGCCTGCCACTCTGCCACCCCAGCAAAGATAAAACTTTGCTGTACTCCTCCCACATCCTGGCTGTGTGCATCAGAACAGCAGCAATGCTGCAGAAAATAAATGCAAGTGGAGGTCATATCCCAAATTTTATTACCAGCAGAATTCTGTACAATAAGGTGAAGCAAGGCAGGAACTACGTAATAGAGAAGGCAGCCCTGTTTCAGCTTTCATGTTGCTCTGAGAATACTCTACCACTCCATTGCTGGAAAGTTTTAAACTACTCTTTCGAGACTCTGGCTTCTGCTCTTGACTTCTTCTATCATTTTATCTTATATATATATGTATTTAACTAATTTCTTTTTTTCAGTCACTCTTGCAACTGCAGGACCAGACAGCATCTGTTTTGTGTTCTCCTTCTGATGTACCTGATGGGGGATTTAATAATCAAATCCCCATGGTGATGCGAGGAAATTGCACCTTCTATGAGAAAGTGAGGCTTGCTCAGATAAATGGGGCTCGTGGGCTGCTGATTGTTAGTAGAGAGAGACTGGTAAGTTGTTTTTTATCTTTCTGTGTTGCTGATACTCTTCTGATGATAGATACTGTCTTGTCTTTGGTGCACATTGCTGGTATTTGATATTCCTCTTTAAAATAAATAATGCGTGTGTGTTCCTGCATGTACATACGTTGCATAGTTATGTGTGGTAATCATACATCCGAAAGAAGAATGAATGAAACAAGAGGCACTCATTTAAGTAGGAAGCGTCTGCACGGAGCTCGTGTGACGTTCAAGTTAAGGGCTCAGAATTACCTTTATTCCAAATGAAATACTGGAGTCAAAGGATGAGGTTGGTTTGTGACTCCATCATACTACCGCACTGAATCTAGTGCTCTAGATTCAGCTGGAGCATCAACAGCATGTATTTTGTAAAATTAGTAGTTTTGAAAATAAAATTAGTAGGTTTGAGTCCTGGTCGATACCAGAGGCACACATCAGTAATAAACCCGTGACCCTGATGTGCTGAAGATACTGCTTGAAATTTGGTTGCTGCATTTTGCTGTTACAGTCTTACATTACTTTTGTTTTACTGGGAACAGGCATATATTTTGACTTTTGAGTGTTTGCTGTCATTAAGTTCCCTTCTAGAATATTTTTCAAATTAGCCGGAACAGAACTTGCAACTTTAACCCTTTTGACGGAGTGGAAGTATTTGCATAAATAAATATATTCTTACCTGGTCTGAACTGTCTTTCAGGTTCCTCCTGGAGGTAATAGGAGTCAGTATGAAGAGATTGATATTCCTGTGGCTCTGCTTAGCTATACTGATATGTTAGATATTGGCAAGGTAAGCTCGATACTAAAAGCTCTCATTTATATTACCTCATGTAAATGAGTCACTGCTCAACAGTATTAAGTCCACCTTAAGAGCTTTGAATATGTAGAGAGTGTACTCATGAAGATTGCGTTATTGTGTTTTGGGAAAAAAAATCAAATCTCTTGGGAGGTTATTTCTCATCTTTGGAATAAAATCAAAATACAGCCTGGTGCTGGAAATAAATATTTTTAATAGAAGAGCCAATACATGGCTCTTAAGTGTTTATAATAAAGACTGATTCTGAGGTTGCTTAGTGAAAATTAAATAAGTGAACCTTTGCTAAGGTGTCCTTCATAACTTGTATTTACCTCCACAGAGCTTTGGCAGCTCAGTGAAAGGAGCAATGTATGCACCCAATGAGCCTGTGCTGGACTACAACATGGTGATTATCTTTGTCATGGCTGTGGGGACTGTTGCAATTGGAGGCTACTGGGCAGGAAGCAGAGATGTGAAAAAGTGAGTAACTGAATGCAGTATAGCAGTTTTCCTGTATTTTTCACAGAAAAAAAAAAGTAGAGAGCGTTTATGTAAGGATCACCTGGCAGCTCTGCTGGTGAGGTTAGGAGATTGTAGCCAGAATGGGAAAATACTGATGTGATGTTTGAAAGGCCCTGAGCCTTGCATTGGTTTGGTCACTGTAGGAAATCATTAGAGTATAAATAGCATGTAGAGCATTTTAGTATTTGCCATGTCAAAAGACAAAATATTTGAAAAGCTTGGAAAGAATATTATTAAGTAATAGGCTTCCTGTTTGGGCTTTTGCAAAAATTCACCACAAAAATACTTTGTGAAAAAATAATAAAATTTGCTTTTACTGATATAGGGTGAACCAAATTGATTGGATGGCTAACATATGCTATGTTTGTTATCAGTTTTTTAATGAGATTTTATGGTTACTTTTTGCCAGCAAGTGGAGTTGGGAGAAGGAGGTCATTGTGCCACGCTTATTTCTAACGTTTATTTTGTATACACAACCTGATTTAAGGATTTCTTCTGAAGTCTGCAAATTATTCTGTGGTAGTTTTCAGGATTCAGTTGAGTTTTTAGTGAATGAAATAGTGCTCTAGATAACGCAGCAGTTACTGGCTTATGCATTGCGTTATAGCTGATATTCATACATCCATGGAAAATGTGGTGTTCCACTGACTTGAGTGGGAATCAAAGCAGGCATTGGTGTTGTGACATGTTTTCAGCCCCTTGTGTTTCTTGCTGAAGATTCAGCCTCCTTGTGTATCTTGTTGCAGAAGGAATGAACTCATGGTAGCCATGTTGCTCTTTCAGGAGGTACATGAAGCACAAGCGTGATGATGGGGCAGAGAAACATGATGATGAAACAGTGGATGTGACTCCCGTAATGATCTGTGTGTTTGTAGTGATGTGCTGCTCAATGCTCGTCCTCCTTTATTTCTTCTATGACCACTTAGGTACTCTTAAGGTTGTATTTATATTGATACATCTTCAATATCACAAGGCTGCCATCATTTAAAGAACATTTTATTGTGAAAATAATAATGAAACATCTCTCTTCTGTTGTGTCTTCATCACAATATGATTTAAAATACTGTAAGAAAGCTCACTGAGTAGATTTCTAATCCTTCTTTTTGTGAGGTTGGTCATAAAGCTTCTTTCAACCATTAAAGCCTATTAAGTAGATACAGACTTAGTATCTTCCACTTTTTATTTTTGTTGAAGGTGTTCTCAGACCTATTCTCTTCTCTCTATTATTGTTTAATTTGAAGTCAAGATCAAGGATCAGGTTTTTTGTCTTTATAAAGATGATAATTTTCTATTGATCACTCATCAAATTGACAAAAAAACCATGACAGCCTAATGCATTGGAGCTTCGATCTTCATATTTCTGAGAAAGTAGTGAAACGTGCATCCCATCTGTATTAATTCATTTTGCTACTTAGTGATTTTAATGTTCCCTCATAATGCTCCTGTATACTGATAAAGAGAAGATAAATGCTTCACCATTGGTTGCCTTTGAGGCTTATGACTTACTTTAAGAAGATTAGGATAAAAGTTTTGATTTGTTGAGGGTAGGTATTGCATAGAGTACACCTGAGTAAAAGTGATGCCTAAAAAGGACAACCTGAAACAGAGACTAGACAGGGGTAGAGGAATAAAGGAGATATTAATTCAAAAGGCCTTCAGAGGTACACCCTGGCAGGCCAAAGGCGACCAAGATGGACGACAAGTCACGAGTTCTTCACACTGTTGTTAGTTTGGTCCATTTGCATATCAGCATAAATTCGCCAATTAAACTTTAGCTAATAATGTAACCGCCCCCCCCAACTTGCCCCCCTTCCTCAAGATGCTGGTTTGCACATTTTGGCCTAGGACGGTGTGAGTGTCCTTGAAGAGCAAGCCTGGAGAGGCTTTGTTGTGTCTATCTTAGCATAAGAGAGCAGCAGCTCACAGGCTGCAAGACAGATCAGAGTTACACACTAGGAATACAGAGAATACAGAATTTGAAAAATATAAAAGCTAAAACCTAAGGCATCAAAAGGAGCTACAATTAGATATTTAAAGAGCATGAATCTAATCAATCATTTGAAGTGTCTGAATTTACCTTTCACTGTTGAAATGTAAGCCTTATTTCTCATTTAGTCTTATTGACTGTCTGTTCTTTATTCAGCCAGGATACAAAAAAAAAAACATCTCTTGCCTTATCCTACTTGGACTTAATACTTTTTTTCCCTCAGTCTATGTAATAATAGGAATATTCTGCCTGGCTGCCTCAATTGGTCTTTACAGTTGCCTGTCTCCCTTTGTGAGAAGATTCCCCTTGGGAAAATGTAGGTATGTGGCAACTTTCAAAATTTTAATAGGGAAACTTAGATTTTTCTACTGTTGGGTTGGTGTGGGGTTTAAAAAGTGGCTTCATGCTTCAAAATGTTATAAAATAAGAAGGTATCTACATAGACAACTGTAGCTTTGGTGTATTTCTTTTTCAGAATCCCGGACAACAACTTGCCTTATTTTCACAAGCGTCCCCAGGTCCGGATGTTGCTCTTGGCAATATTTTGTATCTCTGTCAGCGTAGTCTGGGGAATCTTCAGAAATGAAGATCAGTAAGTGTATATTATAGTTTCTGTGCTAAAAATTGTAATACTCTTTATAGTATAAGTAACTGACATCCATAGAAGTCTACATGTATCCAGAATTTAGGAATGACAGGAAAAAAGTAGAGACAGGCAGAAACTCATAGTTGTTCCTTATGTACTTCATCTTTTTCTTGTTCATTTAAATTACGGAGAACTGTCTCTTGTTAAGCTTGAATTTCTCTGAGTCCCAGTCAGTATTCTGATCTCTTTGACTTAAGACAGCTTTTCAGAAGTGGTATGGAAAGTTGGACACAAGTTGTCTAACTTATTTCTTCATGGGAATAAGAACTGGTAAGATTGTCAGATCTTTAGTTTCTCTCAGCTTTCTTGTATGAGTCAGTAATTCTCTATGCCCAGTGTTGCTGTGGTACCTAATTGTAGCATGTTCTTACCACTTCTGTTGGCGGTGGATCTTTTATGGAATGTTGTGTTTTGGTTTTTGTTTGGGGTTTATTTACCTCTTACCTCACTCACAGAATATTCCAATTTCTCCATGTGTACAGGATGTGTTCATCTTCTTGGTTCCTCTATCAGGGGCTCAGTATTGGAACTGAAATGCTGGCTTGTGTTTCTGATGATGATACCAAAGATGTCTGACTTGTGCTTTGAATACATGTTATTGCTTTTCTGGGGTCTGTGTTCTGTGTGTATCGTTCAATGATAGAACTCAAATCCAGGAATCATCAACTTTGAAACACCTTTTAGAGAGANGTTTCTCCATGTGTACAGGATGTGTTCATCTTCTTGGTTCCTCTATCAGGGGCTCAGTATTGGAACTGAAATGCTGGCTTGTGTTTCTGATGATGATACCAAAGATGTCTGACTTGTGCTTTGAATACATGTTATTGCTTTTCTGGGGTCTGTGTTCTGTGTGTATCGTTCAATGATAGAACTCAAATCCAGGAATCATCAACTTTGAAACACCTTTTAGAGAGATAAGTGTCAGACTGGGGAGTACAGAATGTAGTACAGTATAGAGATGTTCCAACCTGCAATATGTAGGACTAGGAAATCCATTTTCTGACTCAGAGCTGGAGTGAGCCTGAGTGTCTCCTCCACAAAGCTCCACCAGCAAGTGCACAGGTATTGATCCAACAGCATCATCTCTCATTGCACCTAGACCCTAGCAATTTTTGGGAAACCTTAGTGTTGTGTATCTCAGATCCTACTTCTCTTTGACCCTAGCAGTTGAGAGTAAAGCAAAGAGCACTTCTATATTCAACTTGCAAAATACAATTGAAAAACAGGCCCAGCTGTAAATTTGCCTCAGCACACAAGGGTGCACACCTATACACAGGACAAAGGACCCCAGCACTTCCCATTTTGGTATTCACTGACCTCATTCAGCCAGTTTTCAGTCTGCCTCACTACTCATTCAGCTTGTACTTCATCAGTTTCTCTGTGAGGATTTTATGGAAGATTGTCAGTGGAAAGCCTTACTGAAGTCTAGATAGACACTATTGCACTGCTCTTCCCTCATCTCCCAGGCACTTCTTTGTGGAAGGTTATCAGGTTGACGAAGAACAACTTCCAATTTGCAAATTCATGCTGACAACAATGTTGATTTTGAGCAAGTACTTTGAATAAAAGGGGGTTTTTTTTTGTCCCAAGCAGGTCCTTAGTGAGGACAAGGCTTGGTCTCCTTTTCCTGCTGTTTCCTGCAAAAATGTTACTCTCCTCTTTTTAAGGTGGGCCTGGGTTCTGCAAGACGCTTTAGGAATTGCTTTCTGTCTTTACATGTTGAAAACAATTCGCCTGCCTACATTTAAGGTAGGAAAGTTGAACAGGTGGAAAGAGAAGATGTTTGCATATATGTGTTTGAACAGAGGAGTCACTTATAATAGAGTATATTGCTGTGGAAATGCACTTCCATTCATATGTAGCCTGTAAAAAAGGGATGCAGTGAGTATAATGTAGACCAATAAGTGCCACGTGATTGTTGTGTAGATTCTGTAGAGTGTTGACTAGTAAATCACACGCCACCCATTTATTTATGGGTTTAGTGTTTGGGGTTTTTTGTTGGGGGTTTTTTGTTTTTGTTTTGATTGGTTTGGGTCTGTTTGTTTTCAAATTGACATACACCTAATGCATCAGTCTAGTGTTTTTTTCAAATCTTTCTGAACTCAGTCAGTATCCTAAGACAAAAATCTGTATTAGTCATTTAGTTGCCCCTTAAGCAGCTCTTCAAACTCTTGTTTCAAATTATCTTCACCTATAAGTTTGTATAGACTGACAGTATAGGGGTGTATAGTGTTTCGAGCTATGCCTGGCATCCTCCAGTGCAGAGCTTCTTCATATTTCCCAGCAAACTGAAATGGTACCATTTCCAGATTTTACCTGATAAAGAATTTTGGGCACTAACATGTAATTTTCAGTTTAATAATTACTTTCTTTTATATGGTGCATGCAAGACCCTATTCCTCCATCTAAAATATTTAGGAATTAAAAAAAAATACACGGATGACGTGTTTTAGTCTTTGTTAGCTTTTTCTTTTGCCTTCTAATTATTAATTCTTTGCTGTTTGCTAGTGCATAGTGTGTAAATACCAAATATCTTGTCTCTTCCTTCAGGGTTGTACCTTACTCCTCCTGGTTCTTTTTGTGTATGATGTGTTCTTTGTTTTTATCACACCTTTTCTAACAAAGGTAAGTAAAGTGCTTCTCTATTGCCTGCTGCCCACAGAGCAAAGTGTAATGACTTGTTTCTTGTGTGTTCCTAAATGATCCCAGAGCTGCTGAGTGACGTGCTGATTTACAATTTTCATGTTTTTTTTCTTTAGACTGGAGAGAGTATTATGGTGGAGGTGGCTGCAGGCCCATCTGATTCTGCCACTCATGAAAAGGTACTGCATGTAGTCTGAAAATCTGGCACTAACTTTTAGAATTCTCTAAAATTCAAGACCTCAAAGCTGAAATGGAGATGCCAGTCTGAAAAGACCTTAATGTGGGAGTAAGTGCTCCTGAATGTTTATTCTGGAGGGGCAGAGCAGAAGTGGTTCATCATATCAGCTTTGGTTTTCCTTTATCTTTTTTTGACAGGGTTTCAGTACAAGAAAGCTGGTTAGCTCAGCTTCACAAAAACATGACCATATCTGTAAATATTAACTTACTGCTAATTAAGCATAAGCATCTTTTCCTAAAGAGATAAAACATATAATCAGTCTGTCTCTTCCTCCTCCTTCCCTTTTTTGACAATTGCTTCATGAAAAGCTGAGGCTATAGGTAAAGCAGAGAAACACAAATTGGAGACAGAAGAAAACAGAAGTCAGTGTTCAGTGGGTTTGCACCGTTGGACAGCAGCCAATTGCATGAACACCTTACAAGATGTGGCTGACTCAGGGAGGAAAGTATGTGAGATGGAGGAGACAGATACAGTGAGCAGAACCAAAAAATTAATCTGTAGGAAAACCTGGTTTTGTTAATTTAAGGAATAATTTGATCTATTTCAGCAATGAATGTAATACTGTCATGTGAGAAAATAGCAAAGAAAATAGTTGTTTGCAGGACATGGATCAATCCGTACAGTCCATACTAATTTCTTTGAGTTCTTTTGTTCTTCTCTCCTGTACGCCTTTAGTACCCCTTTGGATTCAACTTTATGCACAGAATGAATTGTATAAAACAGTAATGAAAGTATAAGTAGATAAAATTATTTTGGCACTAACATAAGAAAAGAAAAAAGAAAATAAAGTTTCTTTAATGTACTGTAATAAAGAGAATACAGGTTTGCAATGGACCATGGCATACTGTGCCTCAACATTTCAAATTATGTAATAAATAGGAACACTAGGGGTGGGGAAGAGTCTTAAAAGTGATTTGAAAAATGACTTTTTAAAATTATTCATGTCTTGCTCTTTTGGGACTTTTATTGCACCCAGGTGAATGTACTATCAATTGTTTTTTCTAATGCATGTAGCAGCTTACCTAAATTTTTTACATACCTGCAGTTAAAGCGGAACTGATACCTGATTGTATGTGAGGACTTTGAAATTAACATAGTATTTAGAAAGTATTTCATTGCTCCCATCTTAAATGCATTTTGTTAGTTATCAGTAATATTGTATGTAATGAATGTATAGAAAGATACATTTGCTGTATTTGAAGCCTGCAGTCTGAGTACAACAGGTTCCTGGTAGGTAGTGTCACTATGCTTTTCATCAGACGTGTCTCTCTCATTTCAAGCTCCCAATGGTCCTGAAGGTTCCACGACTGAATTCCTCACCGCTGGCTCTATGTGACAGGCCTTTTTCTCTCCTAGGATTTGGAGACATTTTAGTTCCAGGTATTGTTTAGCATGATAAGAATTTTACTTGTTGCATCGTCGTATTAGTTTATTCCTCTTGTACTCCTGCTTCAAGTGGTAGGTTTGATTTGACTACTATAAACCTAATAAATTTTTAAGTATAGGGTTTTTTGTGCACTATTCACCTTTTCAACAAGAAAAATGCACATTAATCTTATGGTTCAGTTTCACATGCACTGATGTCAAGAAATGTAGAGAAATTGCAGGAGTTGATTTAGTAACTGATTCTATACTATAAAGCATCTTTAATAGTGTGGTGATAGAGGAAATTATTTGTCCATTTGCACATGGTTTAAGTACAGGTGCCCGACCACTCAAAATTTCCTAATTTTGTTAGTCACACTACATCCAGTATTTCTACCACACCTTCTCTCAAATTTGATTTTAGATAGTATGTAGAAGTATCCCTGGCATCACTGCAGGTGAAAAAATTATTCACCTTCTGGCTTTCAGTTTTCTTCTGAGAAGTTATATACTTTCTTGTATTTTGGGAAATACGAGCCCTGTCATCCCCGTTAGTTTCCCCTCCTCCCCCCAACCTGCAACAGGCATAGTCATTAACCATAAAATTCTGCTGTCTTCAATAGCAGCTTGAAAGGCTGAACTCACTCTTGCTTTTGTGAACACTGTATTTTTACAAATGTTTAGTAGGGATGGGATGACATTTTTATCTGTGATCTGCATGTTTGTAGCTGTTTATTTTACTTTTGGAGTGCTTCTGATAGATGGGGCTTGTGCCATCATATAACTGGTTTGTAAATTGTGCAGCTTCATGGACATGTTGTCATGGTGCTAAAACACAGTGTGCCAAGGAAGTTTGGTGGGGGGGAGGAAATTCTTGAAAGTTCCTGGGTGGTTTGATGGTTTTGTTTTTATGATGTAGTGTGTGACTAGGTTGAAAGCATATTGTAACTGTTCTTTCCTTTCCTAGGCTTACTGGTAGCCTATTGCCATAGATTTGATATTCAGGTGCAGTCATCCAGAGTTTATTTTGTAGCCTGGGGGATAGGTACGTACCACAGTGCCACCTGAACACAAGACCTACAGGAGTGGCTCCTTCTAAAAGCGTGTCATCAGTCTTGCATGGCATAGTTTGGGGTTTTTATCCTGTTCCTCCTTTTATTATTAAACAGAAATATTTACCAAAGTGCTTTCAAGGCTAGATCTTCCGTCACCAAACTAGCTGATGTTGCTTTTCTGAGCTGTCTTGTCTGCCTTAGGTAAGGGGAGCTTCTTGTTATGATGGCTGCCAAGGGTCTCACTCTACTCCTTGTAGTTACACTATCTTTACATGTGCTCAGCTACTCATTCTGGTTTCTTGATTCATAAAGCTTTGAATTTATTGTGCATGAGAATTCAGGTTCAGGGATATCATCCTTTGACTTTGTTCTTAACTACTTGTGTATTCTAAAAATCCATGACCTATGATGCAGGGAATTTTATTATGATGACTGTAACACCTCCAGATCGGTTTTCTTCTTTAATTTGTAAAATCCACAGAGTTAAGTGCTATGAACTTAAATACTGCTGAGGAATAGGATCTGAGAGATTCCTGTTGTCTTTCTTATGATGTACTTCTGCTAGCAAAGACTTCAATGCTTGCAGTAAATTTCATGAGAAATTTTCTTGAACAACTTCTTTAGAAATTCTTTTGAAAAAATACCTAGATTCATGGACACTTCTAGCAGGGGTAAGAGAGATGCTTTTATTTCGATGTTCCAAATAATTTTCTCTCATATGTACTTAAACAAAATTGTTGTCTTATCTGGTACTTTCAAAATGTGTTTGCAGAAATAGGAAAACGTCATATTGATAAAGAGTCAGCAGTGTGCTATTGCAGCACTGAGAATGAGCCACGTACAGGGCTGAGTTAGCGAGATGGAGTCAGCAGTTATGAGAGGAGTGATTATTCCTCTCAATTTGTCACTTAAAACTGAGTCTTAATCAGGATCCTTGGTGCCAGACAGACGTTGACATACTGGAGTAAATCCAGTGGAGACTGTCAGGATGGCAGAGGGCTGGAGCACAGGGATGTAAAAGAAGAGAAGGCAAAGAGGAGATTCTGTTGCTGTCCACAGCTACCTGATGGGAGACTGCAGGGAGGACAGAGAGACTTTTCTTACAGGTGTGCACATAAGATGTGAGGCAATGGACTTAAATTACAATAAGAAACAATAAGAAATATTTTAACTAGATATAAGGAACTCGCAATAATAACAGAATATGCCCCCCCAAAAAAGTGTTTTCAAGAACTGTGAAGAGTTGTTGAGTATTCTAATCACAGCCCCCTGAGACCATCGAGTCCAGCTGTTAACCCAGCACTGCCAAGCCCACAACTAACCATGTCCCCACGTGCCACATCCACCCAGCTTTTAAATCCCTGCAGGGATGGGGACTCCATCACTGTCCTGGGCAGCTGTGCCAGGGCTGGACAGCCTTTTTGGTAAAGAAATTCCTGATATCCAACCTAAACCACCCCAGCGCAACTTGAGGTCATTTCCTCTCATCCTGTCCCTTGTCCCCTGGTAACAGAGCCTGACCCCCACCGGGCTCCACCCTCCTGTCAGGGAGTTGTGGAGAGTGAGAAGGTCTCCCCTGAGCCTCCTTTTCTCCAGGCTGAGCCCTCCCAGCTCCCTCAGCTGCCCCTTATCAGCCTTGTGCTCCAGACCCTTCCCCAGCTCCGTTCCCCTCTCTGGACATGCTCCAGCCCCTCAATGTCTTTCTTCACCTTCTGAAGAAAAATCAGTTGGATTAACTTCACTGTCTTGAAAATGTAATTGAAAATAATTACATTATGAGATCCAAGCTGCTTCTGTTCTACTAAATAAATTTTTCCATATTTATGCAGAAATAGAAAGTAATAAAAACGTATAACTTAGAGCAGGCTGGCTTCTTTTTTTTAGCTGTGTGGCAGGGTAGCAAGGAACAGCCAAAGCCAACCCAAACAAGAAGCACATTATAATGGTCAAAATATTTGTATCTGCTGAATTCATAAATACAGTATGAGGCACAATATTTCATATATTTATTTTGCTTAAGGTCATTAATTGCACATATGGACTAGGCAAATCACACTACTTTCACATGTTATTATCAATAGAAAAACTATAGTATTCCAGGTTTACATTGTGTAAATAATGCTTCTCTCTAAAGAGGACTGAAAAACTTCTGGAGATGTTTTACATATTACTTGAAAAAAGTTCCACTGAGAATGCTCCTTTAGCTAATTATTTAGTTGTGCTTGAGCAAAGCTGTATCTGAATAACTGGTTTTTGCTGGGTTTGTTCTCTTACAGCATATGGCATAGGCCTTCTTGTGACCTTTGTTGCCTTGGCACTGATGCAGATGGGCCAGCCTGCTCTCCTCTACCTGGTGCCCTGTACTCTCCTCACCAGCTTCGCGGTGGCCCTTTGGAGAAGGGAGCTTGCCATGTTCTGGACGGGCAGCGGCTTTGCGGTGAATACCAGTTTGATATGAGTGTCTTCAGGAAATACTAATATTATAAAAACCTAACTAGAATTAAAGTTGAGTAAAATATTGCAGTATTATCACACAAACACAAAGATTTTGGTTTTGCTTGTTTGCTTTTTTACATACTTTTTTTTGCCTCAGCAAGGTTTTCTGGTTTTTGCAATGTTTATGGCCACTTAAATCAGACTAGTGAAAAGTAAAGTAGACCTCATCAATCCTTGATTCTGCCAAACTGTTGCTCATTTGATCTCTCTTGGAAGTATCTGTAGTAGTAGTAAAAGGTTACAATATTATATAAAATGTGGGGTTTAGTACTATATAAAATATACCCTTAAAATATCTTCTTTGTATTTTTTCATAGCTTACTGTTTATGAAGGTGGAAATGTAGTTCAGTATAGTAAACTATCACTTTGTTTCACTGTGCTGAAAGTGAAATTAACTTGTTTCAAAAAGGAATAATTTCTATTGTGATGCACGATTTTAGTTTTTGAATACTTACTAGAAGGCCAAATCTATCAAGCTAGAGGTTCTCCCAGTGAGTTCTATTTTATTATTCAACTATTTGTGATAACGTTCACAAGCTTCCACTAGAGAAATGAATTTAATTGTTAGAGAAATTTTTGAGATCATCTGAAATGTTATGTAAAAGTTGCCAGTTCTTGTACACTGATAGTAAAGGTGGGCAGAACTGGACAGTGGCCAAGGACCAAGTGCCTGTTGATGCCTTATCGGCAGAGCACATCTGAAACTGGCAAGGAACAGTCACTCAGAAAGCAAACACTTTTCTGGAAGGAAAAATTCCCCTGGTGTCCTATAAAACACAAAGAAAGGATAACTGTATGCATCTGTCCACTGCTGGAGTATGATAACAGAGATGATGGACCTTTAATCTTCATCTTGTATGACCATTACCTCAGATAACTGGACACAATAGTTCTTGTTTTCCGTCATTCTGACTGTGATCTTCCATCTACAGAAAGACCTACCTCAGCCTCCCGTGGTGATAGCTCCTGTCAACTGCCCTCAGCTTCCCAAAACCAGCAGTGTACCAGCCTCTCAACAAGACACAGAGCAAATGACCAATCCCACCCTCCACGTGAAGGAGCTGCACGGCTCTGCCTCGGCGGAAGAGGAGCTGGCTGATGCCAGCACAAAGACAGACCAGTCAGAAATCTCTATTGCCCAGGGTGAGGAACCAACTGCTCAGAATAAAGATGACCTTGAAAGCAAATACCTAAATGCAGAACAAAACCAGCTGGAATAAGTGATGTGATAAGAACTCGCTACTTTCCCTCACAAACATATCTATATAAAACCAGTATGTATTTAAGACTGGTTTAGTAGGGTTTGCTTTCATTGAAGAACCTCACTGGGAGTCTGATCATCAAATCCAACAAGGAATGTTCTGTCTCCAGCTTCAGTACAGTTGTACACTTCAAACATATTTCTGAAATATGGTGCTCTCCAGGAGTTCTGATGTGTGGGTTTCAATGATCACTGTTAGTGAATGCCTTTGACCATTTGTTCCATTTGCATTATAGTGAGGTAGCATTAAGAGTCTTTATTTACTCAGTACTCTGTGCTTGTGTGGCTGTTTTGCTGCTTTACCATGGTGTAGGTTAACATGGAGGAAAAGCATGGAACGAGTCTGCTACAATGCTTACTTGAGAGAAACATGGTCTTTTTCCTTTTTTTTTTTTTTTGGCAGTTTCCCTGTTGTCACCTTTTACTTTACTTCTCCTGACTTGTCAAAGCCGTTGATAAAAGGGAATGCGTTATTATAAACTGGCATTCAGGAAATGCAGGGAATGGTTGAATTACCATTACTCCAAAAGGCTTTATACTACCATGGTGCATTACATGCATCTCTTAACTTTTTTGTCTTTGGTTTTACTTCTGAGTACCTGGGCTACTAGTCTAGTTTGAAAGGCAGGATGAGTAGAGCTCCAGGAAGCTTTCTAGGCATTCATGTGAACTCTAAGGGCTGTCTCTGATAATAAACAGGGTTGGTCACAGAATGCTGCCTGGAAGTAAATGCATATTAAGAATGTTTAGAAATAAAATACAAGCCAAATAGGTAAAAAAAAATTAGGTAGTAGCACTATACTAAGCTTTACAGGCAGTATTTTCATTGGGAAAATGTTAAAGCGCAAATGTTCTTATGTTTGGGGCTTTGAGCTTCTATTTGTTGTTCATTCAAGGAATATAATTTGTGATTTCTGATTTTGAAGAAAATAGTCTGTTTTTTCATTCCCAACACAGCACATATGGTGCTGGAGACAGTTGTGATTTAAAGCTACTTGCTGCTCAGTAACTTACCAACTGCCTGAGTCATATTTTGTCTTTGTCCCAAGAGGAGTAGCCAAAGCATGGTCTGTCAGGTTCTGGAATGAGCCTGGGATCTCACCTATTATTTTGCATCTCTTGCTACTCATCTCATTCTTGCTACATTGTGAAGGAATTTGTGAATTTAAAAATTTTGGGGTGCAGCTGGAATTACTTCACATTCCTGAAATTGTGTGTTTTCCTGTATAACATGATTGAGTCTTTTATGCATCAGGTTTTGTTCATAGAAAGATGATGGGATTTGCGTATTACTTGTTCCATTTAAGTATATTTGGCTTTATCAGAGGAGTCCGTTCTGCATTTAAGGTGCAATTCCAGAAAGCCTCAAACACTTCATACAAAAACTGAAATAGAAAATTGAAGTATTATAGGGTCCTTGGTTATGATTCCAGATTGCATGGAAGAAATACGCCTGAGTATTTGAGAGCCCAAAATGTCATTTACAAAAGTATTGTCACAGTAATGCAATTAGAGGCATTGCTGTTGAATTGAGAGTCTCCAGTTGGCATGTTGAATTGGAGTTGAAGGGCTCTCTTTTCTCTTATCTATTAAATATCAGCCATTGTCTTTTTGGCTAGGTCTTCCAAAAGTTTGCCCTGTGCTTTTTGGATGATAACTTCTCTGGGCAGTGGTAGTAGCATTCTTTCTCTAGAATGTGAGGAGCTTTCTCTAAAACCACACTCTGGCTTCAGAGTTTTGCCAGCTCCTGCTTAAAGCCTTGAACCTTGTCTGATAGGATGATTTACTGAGTTTTTTGGAAGGCTCCTTGAGTCCAATGGCCAACACTACATTTAATTTACAAATTGCCCTAATGGAAGATAACACTAAAGCAATCTGGTTTTCAATCTCCTCTTTAATGGACTGTTACTTTGGCCAGCAGTAACCTGAACCAGTTATTACTAATAAAAAGCAACAAAAACATTTGACTGAAAACTACAATCAGCTGGATTATGCCTTAATTTAAGTCATTGTGTAAGTATGTTTATTAAATTAAGAAAGCAATCTTGTGTTTAAATAATGAACTTGACAAATAGCAAGATAGGTTGGACACTGACTCAAAGTTCTATTGGTTTTTGCCTTGATCATCTCTTAGTCATAATGTTGTTTGGAGTAGCTTTCTACAAATTTAAAAGCCAGTAGCTTTCTGATGACGAAGCATGAGGTATTATCTACTTGAAAGTGTGTTTTAGCATTTGTTCTCCTGTGTGGTTAGGAAACAGTTTATTTCTCAGATTGTTCATAGGTCAGTTAGAACAGAAGAACTGGTCACACTGAACTTGTAGGTATTTCAGAGTTGCATTCTGGACAGGTCTGCTTCACCTCAGGTTTTGGAGAATTTCCATCTATTTTTACGTGTGACTTTTTTCTCCCCCAAACAACAAAGAATGGAGAAAAAAAACCACCAATAGCTTCTCAGTGCAGTATCTCCAGTTAAAGCATGTGAAGTGGCAACAATTTACAGATTTTGACTATCTCAGTACTGTACAAATCAGATAACCCTGGTGCTCCAGTTTGGCTGTGACTGTTCGGACCCTGATCCTGGGCAGTTCAATCACTTCCATCAAAAACCAAGGCTGTATTTTTTTATCTTAAAAAAACCTCCCTGATCAGCTTAATTTAAAACTTAATGTTATATAGGAAAATATGCATATGAGTTCAATGTGGCTGACTCTGATTTTATTTGATTATTTCAGATACACATTCCACACAAAACTTGTTTTAATATTTAAAGTAATGAAAGTAATATTAATGTTAAAAATAATGTTGATGGGCTTCTTGTTTGTTTTTCACATACTAAGCCTTATCTGTCTAGAAATTCAGTAAGGGTTCTGTTCGTGAGAACTTGTATGTATTCAGGGGAAACATTTCTTTCAGTCAAAAAAAACCCCAAACAAACACAAAAACCTCAACAACAACCAACACCACTGAAAAAAAAAACCCATTTGAGAAAATCTGACTCTTTGGATCACAATAGTGAGGATCAGATTCCTTCCTCAAGTGTTTGTTTTTGTCTGTTCCCTCCTGAAGGATTGCCCAAATGCAGCTGAAGGTGGAATGGAGCATGAAAGACTTTACTGAGGGTGACAAGAGAAAAGTATCCCAAACCCTCTTTAACTTTTGCGGGTTTTATTTTTCTTGTCGCAAATGAAGAGCATTTTAAATGAAATATATAAAAAAGAAACTGAAAAGAATAGATTTAAAAATATATTCTGTTTTTACCGGTGGCACTAATAAAAGCACACCCACATATGTAAGAATTACTCTTGCAAAAATATTTAATGTTGTCTCTAAACTTGGACAGATGCTAGACAACAGAAGATCTGCAGCACAGCCTATTTTCCAAAAGGTTTGTTAACATGTTTCATAGAAAACTTAATTTAGAAAACTGTTTCCAAATTTCTTGAACATTTTCCATGGTCTTGGATAATTGGTTAGGCTTTTCCTTCAGAGGATGCTCTTTCCTTACAGTACCCCTCAGTATGGCTGTTGTTAAGAATGTCTTGACAGTATTTTTCAGCCATGCACATTTCTGTGTTTCAGCTTTGGGTTTTGCATTCCTGATGCATTGTTCCAACTGGGAACAGATCATGACTACCATGGTAGTGCCTGGTGGCTTCTGAGTATGCTGGAAATTGGCGCAGACTGTGGAGCCAGACAGAACCCAGCCGGCAGCCCGTGCTGAAATAACAGTGTTGTGAGCTTGCAGACTGTGGCTGCAGTCATTACTGAGTTAATCTGCCTCTGGGAGATGCTGTGAATTTACCTGCAGCTCTTTAAAAAAGCCAGTATTGGGTGTTTGAGAACAGTGTTGCCTTGAAGTCAAAGCTCACATGTGCTGTTGCAGTGCAAGATCCAATAGTTTTGTTCTTGTCTTTAGCCCATGGCTGGGTATGTGTTTCTGGTTTCTTGTACTACACAGCCTGTATAGGATGTAAAGCCCATGATACTTCTTTTTAACAGCAGCTTCATTGACTGTCCATGATGAACAAAACAGAGTATTTTGTACATGCTTTCATCATTTGGTGTGTTATTTGTAGTACACTGAGGGCTGAATGTGCTGGCTGAGCAGCAATGTATACAACTAATGATTATCAACACTTGGCACACAGCACATTGACACAAGTGTGAGATACAGACATACCAGTAGATCCAAATACTCATCCAAAGCCTGCAGAGATGGTGCTTTTTTCCATGACAAGTATAATCTTTGATGTTTTAAAAGGAAATCTGTGTTGGGCTGTGTCTTCAGGCAAATGAGGACAGGAACTATGGTCAGAGGTCCAGAAAACATCAGCAACAAGGAAGAGTGAATCTTTAGGTATTTTAATCTCGCGTGTGGTTTCCCAGCTGGGGCAGGACATGAAGAACAGAGCTTCACTAACAGCTTTTCAGTTTAGGTTTTTGCCAGTGGTGCTGGGTAGGGTGGAGAGAGAGAGGATAAGAAAAAACTGAAGATGACTCAGAAAGCATGAGGAGACACTGAACAAGAAAGGCAATAGAAGAGTTGACTCCAAAGAGAAGACCAGAGGGCATGATAAATATCCAAAAATCTGAAATGCTGCTGCAAATTGGGAAAACAATTTGTCATTTTCAAGTAGGGATGACATTAGAATTAGTAGACAAATTACAGTAAGGAAATTTTGGTGCTGGTGGTAGGAAAAATCTAGGAGTGGCTGACAGGTGAAGGGCTCAGTGGGACAGAGCAGTGCCCAGTGCATGAGCTCCTTTGGTTCTGCAAGGAGAAAATTGAACCACACCAACCAGAGTCACTTCATGCCACTGGCATTTGGGGCCAGCCAACAAGCCCTGGCCTACCTGTTCAGGTATAGTCTAAGGGTCAGTATTCCTGGGGTTTAATGATGTTACAGCATGAACTTTATCCTGGAGTACTCTATATATCATGGATGCTGTCAGGGTGTTCTGTAACCTCTGTAATTGATAGTTCAGCTCTTGTGATACAAAGACTGTGTTTTCTGCTGCTTAAAAGTGATAAATCCTCTGGAAAGAAACCACATCAATTTTACTCTTTTTTGTCTATGTTTAATTTGTTGAATTGCTTCTGGCACCCTGGAACATTTTCAGAACACGACAGCTTTGTGTGCTACCAGAAGCTTCCTTTGGGCACTAGCATAAAAGAACTTTCTTTTCACTGATCCTCTCTATCATCTCTGTTTATCAATTATGTGCTCTTCTGTGAGGGTTCCACCTTTTCCAGTTTTGCAGTTAAATATTCAAATTATGTGGAGTAAAGACAACGTTTTGCCATCTGTAGATTAGTGATAGGTGATGAATAATGTGTTTAAATTGGATTTTCTTGAATTGGGAACTAGTGTACTGTACACAATCATCTATAATTTCAGGAACTAGCAGAGGGCTTAACTTCATGTGATGCAGGGGCTCCGGCTTGGTTCTGTTTCCCAGAAGCTGTTCGTGAGTCCAGCAGCCAGGGGGTCCAAGCACCCATGCTCCTACGATTATTTGGAGCCACCTTCCTTAGGTGAAGGTGGCATTACAGTTTATCTGGTTTTCTCATAATATTTTTCTGCATGTCAGCATGCAAGTGTAGCTCCAGATGGCAAACTTCATCCAGGTGTTTGTCTCTGGGAAATTCTGAGATGATGTGCAAGCTAGATTTTTTTGATTGAGAACTGCTTCCTCCTGACAGGCATGTGCTGCATGTTGTGAACTGACTTTGAGTGTTTCATGTAAATATTGGTCATCTGAAAATATGTAGAGACATGGTCTCAAACCAGCTCATCACCAGCTCATGCCCCATTCCCTGGAAGTTCAAGGCCAGGCTGGATGTAGCCCTGAGCAACCTCAATCTAGTGGATGGCATCCCTGCCGATGGCAGGGGCTGGAATGAGATGATCTGAAAGGTCCTTTCCAACCCAAACCATGTTGTGATTCTAAGATTCTATCATAACTCCTAAAAAAATTGGTGGCTTGGGCTGGCCGGAGCCCTGCAGTAGCAGATGGCCAACACCTCATAGTCAAGAGCTGCTGAAAGATCTCCAGCCCTGAGAATGTGACACTTTGCACGAGCAGCAACACCCTGTTCAGTTGGTGCAGTGAGGCCAGCGAGGTTTCCCAGAGCCCGACCCTTGGGGTAGGGTTGCACACGAGTCATAGCTGATGTTGTTTCCAATACAATAACTTCTTCCTTAAGCCAGAGGTTTGGAAAGGATAGAAATAGCTCTTTCCATCTGAAGCATATCTGTAGTCAGGAAATTGCTACAAACCTGCCACTTCTTCCATTGTGGATCCAAGCTTTGAACGCTGGGATGGTGGGAAGGTGGTGATGTTTGGGGAGGAGCACAGTCCTTTACACGCATTCCCCAGCAAGGAGCCAGAAGAGGATTTTATTTTTCTGCTCTGACTGAAGTTGTTCCAATTTATGTTGAACAAAAACTTTGAAGCAGTGGTTCGGGTTTAGTTTGACAAAATAAAAAACAACCCACAGTGGCATAGTTTTTTTGTTTCGGTCATAATATCCTTTTTTCATGTTCAGTAGTGGAGACTTCAAAAAATATATATCAGGGATGTTACAGCAGACCCTAAGTTGGCAGCAAGCCCACGTGGAAAACAGGCTCATTGCTCTGATGGCCCAGTCAGTGCAGCAGTCTGCCTGTGCTGCGGTGAACATGTTGCCTGTTTGTCTTCAACTCAGACTTTGCCACTTGTCTCCCCCAGCGACCTTTTGACTCTCAAACTCTCATAGAGCCAGCACTGGTTGTGGGAGAGCAAGAAGGAATCTCTGTGCCACAACGCACTCCTGGTGCTGTATGAAAGGCTTGAAACAGGGAATTGAGCACTGTGCTCAGCCTGGGGCCTGGGCCGCGTGCTGCGTTGCTCACGGGGCTGAACACATGAAACCTCTTTGATCCTAAAGTCACTGACGGTAACTATGAGCTCTGGTACTTTCAGCCTAGCAACACAGGAAAGCAAAACCTAAGAAAAATCTGAATTTACAGCCCTGACCATGGATGCTCTGCTCATTGCTGACCATGTTCCTTCAAGGCTGGAGGAACTGGGGTCTGATAACCCGCCAGCAATCCATGAGCCCCCTGTGACCCCTGGTAGTGTTACTTTACTAAAACTGAATCAGAAGTGCTTTGGGTGTGGATTAGTGGGAGGCTGGAAGCAAAAATTTCAAGCAGTATAAAGAGGATTTAGAAGATAAGAGTTAAGACCCATTCGCTTAATGCTCGTTTCTTGGATGCTTGACAGTAGCTGCCTTTAGAGAGGCAGTTGATTCTTGGAGGTAACATTATCAGTAGAACAGTCTTAAATGTCTGGTGTCTTTGTGGAAGGACTTTGTAATGGTGTTCAAATAGTAGTATGTAGGATAGTGTTATGAAGAGTGCAAACTAAAAGATTGTTAATTTTAGCACTTGCAAATGCATCCGTTTAACTCTACATATGTACACATGAAGAATAAACTTTAAGCCCATTTCAGGTACTGAAGGAAAGATTTTCTCTTGAGCCAACATATTATGTTTTTCCTGTTTTAAGATCTTCTATGCAGTTTGGCCCCTTAATAAAATTGAAAAAAATTAGAGAGAGAGAAAAAAAAACAAAAAAAACCCCACACTAGAAAACAACCCCTCCCTCCAAAAAAACAACAGCTAAGAAAGTTAGCCAGTGTAAGAAGACTGGTATGAAAATTTAGTTGGGAGTATTTTTCCTGCACGGGGCTACTATTTCCAAACAAACAAGCTATGGTAATGAAGTGCAGATGGGACATAAAGAATGAGGAATTTAGTTCTCTGTAAGGATGTAGTCAGTGATGCTGATAAAATGAATGTCCTTCCCCAATTCCCTGGTTCCTATCTTGTATTTCCTTTACCTTGTCAGTCAGTCTGTCTATGGCATACACCACGTGGATCAGTTCCACAGCCGTAGCTGACTGTGGGCTTGTACAATCCCCCACGTGAAGAGGGTCCCTCTCCCCTCACACAGTCTGGGGAAGGTGTAGCATTTACTACTTGATGACTTGCAAAATTGTGCATATTGCATGATATCTGCAAGGATAGATAAATCAGTAATTCTGTGACTTTTGTCTATGATACAAGTATCTTATATCTGTGGTACAAGATACTGTTTTTCTGATGTTGTTGTTTGCAAGTAATAACAAAGAACTGACTGTGTCACCTTACTGATCCCTTCCTGTGCTTACAGTAGGAGAGAGCCATTGCAAAGACCAAGGGAAAAAGCAAGTTTGTTTCCAAGTAGTAAAAGACATTTTTGTCAAACATTTCTGTTTTTCCAAAACCATAGGTCTTACTACAGTACATGCATCAGATTTTCAAATCAGTCTGGGTGGCCTTTTCCCACCCTATGTCTGTATGGATCTTTATGGTTTTGATACCAGCCCCTCCCTCTGACTGAATTACAGCCTTGTATCCAATTGCACAGCACATCATAATATATATATTTTTATATATGTAAATACATTGTAATACATAGGATTTCCAGTGACCAGATGTAGATTAGCTTTCCTTCAGTGATGTAACATGGGAAAAACCCTATTTCAAAATTAACAGGGATAGCAGAATCTTAGGACAAAGAGATGAGAAATATCCCAAGGGTTTCTGCAGAGTGAATTTTCCATGGAGTAATGAAGCCTGTTTCAGGCATATATCGATACAATGAAAGAAAACAAACTTGAAAATGACTGGTTAACTCTTGCGGTCGTTTGGTTTTTCCTTCTGTTTTGCTTTTAAAAAACACTGGAATTTCCTTTAGTCTGTTTTAGTTTAAAACTGTAAAAATTTTCTAAAACTGTCAAATAAAGATACTTAATTTTTGAACTGAGTTTTGCTATTTTATATCACCTTAAGTTTGAAACACTTTTTTTAATTGTTTGCTTCAGGATGTGATAAAATGTCTTTTGGAATTTAAAGATCGCTGTGTATAGCACCCACCATGAGCTGGATTCCATGCAAAATTCTTAAAACTTGCTCAATACCAGAAACAGTGTTTGATATCCCCACACAGTCCACACAAGTAATCTCCTTCCCCAGTTTTTTTAACCCTGACAGAATCCCAGAATTGTTTGGGTTGGAAGAGACCTCACGGCCCATCCAGTGCCACCCCTGCCATGGGCAGGGACACTTTCCACTGTCCCAGGCTGCTCCAAGCCCCGTCCAGCCTGGCCTTGGACACTGCCAGGGATCCAGGGGCAGCCACAGCTGCTCTGGGCACCCTGTGCCAGGGCCTCACCAGCCATTTAAACCTGTGTGATCAGTTGTACTGATAAATTGGGTTTGACTACTCTGTTGCATGTTGAAGTGCTGTTGCTTGGAAAGGGAGGTGTTTGCTAACAGTCCCTCTTTCTAAAAAAAATGCTGAATATCTACTGAATTACAAGGCAAGTCACGGGTGTGTCCAGGAACGGTACAAACTGACAACAGGTACAATTCCACTCTGTGTTTCTGTTTAATATGTCCTGCATTTCACTTTTAAATACACAATACAGCTGAGAAGAGAGAAATTGAGAAATTTCTTGTGGTATCTGACTCTAAAAAACAACAACAACAAAAAACCCAAAACCAGCAACACCCCCCCCCCCCCAAAAAAAAAACCAAACAA
>VZTH01013231.1:117657-136626 GCA_013397815.1 Aleadryas rufinucha | reverse complement strand
ATATTTCTACCTTTATAAAGCACACTTCTTTTAAAACTACAAAACTGTGTTCTTGCTTTAAACTGCAAAAACTCACTGTTCTAACTCAGGCAGCCTTCTCCAAGGTCTCAGATCCAAATGTATCCATTTCTATCTGTTCAAGCACAATACTGTTTATGTTCTCTCTCAGCACCTGCAAGTTCTCTGTAACTGTGGTAGCACAGACTCTTTCCCATGGGAATTTTTCTCTTCTTCTCCCTGTGTTCTATAAATAAAGATAAGGTTTGGATGTTATTGAAACTGTCTCTGAAAAGATGGGCAGTTCAACCTGGCCTATCAGCCTAGGGGGAGCTTTTGAATTGACCCAATCCGGAGGAACTTTTAAAAGTCTATATAAGTTTTGGAATTAAATAATAAAATCAGGATTTCGCCTCACCCGATCCAGTCTGGTTATTGCACGCGGCTAGTGGCTCACAGCAACATGTAACTTCATTTCCCACACCAAATGTCACAGCCTCTCCTCATAAATCAGACAGGCCAGCACCCTTAATCATCTTAGTTGCTCTTTGCTGGATTCTCTCCTGTCACATGCCCATGCACTTCCTGCAGTCCTACACCTGTAGAGCTGCATCCTGCCTTGGGAACTCAGCTGAGCCAAGGTCTGTGGTGGGCTGGGTCACTGGAGCAGTGGGGGAAATTGCTGCTCCAAGGAGGGCACCAAGATTACGGTGCACACAGACAGTCCTCAGCAGTCCTGGCTGCTGCTGGAGCTCACCAGCAGTCATGGCCTTCTGTCACAGCTCTCCCAACAGAGGCAGGTACCTTGGAGGTTTTTAAGAACTACAAGAGTCCACTGAAAAGCCCGGAATTTGTTCCCAGGAGGTCTAGAAAAGGGGCTCAGAGACTGCAGCAAAAGTAACAGTGGCTGTAGTCTGCCTGTGGTAGCTGCACTCTTCTCTAGCACGCTGCAGAGAGGGTGTGGGCACATACAGCAGTCCCTTGGCCAATTCTGCATGCTTGAGTATTTCCTCATTATGCATCTGCCTGTGTTTTTCTCTCCTAGAACTCTACTCATGTATTATGTATAACTGAATAGTCATTGAACCAAAAAACACAGACTGTAACTAGTTTTAAGGGTACATGACTTTGCTGCAATGATAATTTTTCTGCAGTAGGACAGTGGAGAGGGATACAGCTACATCAGCCACAGGCTGCCACCTGAGAGTTAAACACAGGTTTCTCTGACCCAAATACCCTGTATCTGCTGCTCCCACATGATTTTTCTGAAACCAGATGGAATTCTCACATTCTAGAAATTCTAAGTTCCTTTGTGGCAAGTCGTGAGAGGACCTTTCAGCTGCCCATTTCTCGCAGACATATTCTCTCTTCGTGTTTGTTTTTTGAGTTTGTACTTGAATGGTTGTAGATTGGTTCTGAAGGAGGAAAGAGATAAGTAATCACGTATATTGATGGAAAAATAGCGTTAATACTGTATATAATTCTCCTAAAATGAAAATGTACTGAGGATTCCAATTTATGTAGATAAGGCAATTATGAAGAGATTCCATATTTTTTGTTGACTGTCACTAAACACCATTTTCTTACAATAGAATGTTACATACATTTTCCTTTTTCTTTTTGCATTTTGTTCTTTCCTGAAGAATTTCAGAAGAGGTTAGTAAAATGAGGAAAGTAAGAGTTTTATTATGTATTCCTGCTGTGCTCTAGACTTGCTCCTCTTGCATATACAAAATAACTTATAGGGTAAATATATTGAAAACTCAACATTTCAAATGTGCCTTTTTTTGTTATTCCATTCACCCAGTAAGCACGTGAAATAAGTGGACATCATCTCATTTTAACAGAGAAGAAAATAATCACTTCAAGGCTGTGTCCAGCTCACACTGGCATAAATGGAACCAAGTTGTGGCTAAAGATGAAAATCTGTGTATTACAGTTTCAGGCTTGTGAGTATATGCAGCAAGTTTGACTGTTCAAGACTGGAATTCAAGTGCCATCATCTTACTGAGAACTGGTTTCACTGTACTGTTCATTTCATGAGTTTGAAAGTTGAAACAAACAAGAATAATAAAATCTATGTCTAAAAATACTTTATTGCAATAAGAATGAATACTACAAGTTACAGGCACCAATTAACAATTAGAGACCCTTCATTCTTTGACAAAATTCCATGGCTGACTTTATTTTCTCCTTAGTGTATTAGACTTCAAATTAAGAGGATGCCTGCACAAAATCTAATTTTGACTTTTGGGACATATCTAATTATTTTCCCCTAAAGTCAATCAGGCTTTGAGCTTGACCAAAGCATTTAGTAGTTTATTGTTTAGGGACATATGTGGCATAAAAAAATCCAGAAGCTTTTTTTAAAAAATTCCCCTTGCTGCTATCACATGTAGTATTATTGATGAAATAGTATTTTCATTACTTGGAGTAGTATAAAGGAAGAAGAATTAAAATAGCTGTTTTGTGGAGCTTTTGAACACTTTACATTATACTCATAAACATCAGCATATACAACCAATTTCATAGTAAATGTGTGTAGATAAGGTGAGACTTTACTGGTACAGTAAAAATAGTGAGTTTGGGACTGAGAAAATGCAATAAATGTCAAACACCTATCCTCTTTTCCTTCTTCAGCTTTGTGCTGTGGGTTTTTCTTACGACTTTTCTGCTGGATAGTGTCACCATTACCAGTTTTACTGCCTACTGCTCTCAGGTGTGCACATGGAGAGGCTCCTGTGATCATTTCCAAACTTTCTCACTACGTTTACATTGGGTTACATAAATAGTACATCTTTGCTAAACGTTTTTGTTTTTCTGTCTCTCTACTTACTAAAGGGAGCCCCCAAAATTCACCAGGAAATCACTTCCAGTTTTGTCCCCCTATTCCACACAGCTGTTTCTCTGACAGACGCAATGGGTAAAGAATACCCAGAGATTGAGATGCAATCTATGAGTCAACCTAGTTGACAAAAAAACATTGTGAATACTGCAGGAAATAGAAGGGCTTTGGATGCTATGCAAGGGTTAATTTTATTCAGAACGTCTTTTCATTGCCAGTTTCCACTAGAGGTGGTGGATGTCCGGCCATGGCCAAGCAGTAAAGGCTTTTTCCCTTATACGTGACTATTGCATATATCAGTTATTTTGAAAAACAGCATCTCTAAGCTTTGAAGTGTTGTCTTAATGTAAATATGTTGAAAGATCATGGAAAATCTGTCTTCAAAACTGCCTTTCCCCCGCTATCCCCCAGTATTTACCTCCAAAGGACATGTCCTCAGCTGTACGCATTGTTCTCATGCCACGGAGTAGCTATGACAGTTTGTTCCCCTGGAGCATCTGCATCCAGGTGAGTAACTGCTCCTTTCTCCCTTCCTTGAACCTTCTGAATGTCGAAACACTAGCTTCAGGTTCATTTTTATTGGCACAAAACTAGAAGTGATGTAATCACCTCTTGTAGGTGTAGATGTTCTTTTTATTAGTGGAGTGTTTTGAACACTCTCCCCAGGAATGCTTAAAGGATTTTCTCTCTTGTTCAATGAACAGTAATTAGTATATCAGCAGATACATGCTGTTTTTAAGAAAATAATAGATACTTCAATTATACAGATATTGTTACAGATATTTTACTTAATCAAAATGCCACATTTTGCTCGTGTGTAAACAAATGCTTAGGAATATCTCTGACTTCTTTTTTAACTAAAAAACATGGCTGATTTTTTATGGTAAAGAAAGCAATATTTCCACATCTTGATCTCTTAAGGCTTTCTTTTTAATGTTACAGACATTTTAGGATAACTAAGTCATACTTTGTTGTCTTTGTGGTAGTTTTAGGATTTACTAGTCATAATGACATGAAGCTACTAACTTTTGCCTTCTTTAATTTTCCAGCCTGCCTACACTGTAACCATTTAAGACTTTTTTTCCCTTTAAAGCTTAAGGATGGGGAGCCCAAACTGTGCTGTTGTACAAATATAAATTTTGTTATGAACTTGTAACTCTAAAACTCCTTCTGTCACCGCTTAATCTCTGAACAAGATTTAATGTAAAGATTCCTGCTGACACAGCAGTGGTTCAATGTTATCGTGAATCTTGGAAAAAGCATATTAGGTACGTGATTATGATGCACCTTTTAAACTGTTTTATCTTCACTATTCTGATGACTTAATAAGCTTTGCTATTGTTTTCTAAAGCTTTTCTGGTGTGCACTTAACAGGTGTGTCTTTACTGGCTGTTCTGAAGCCAATCCCAGACCTCAACCACTCTAGTCTCCTCTCATCGCATATTTTCCAAGCATGTCACCTTGAATGAGCATAGTTTACAACAGTATTCATTATAATTAGACCAGATTTTATTAATCTACATGTGGTAGATGAGTATGTTCTTCTTCGAGGAATAGAAGACCACTGCAGTGAACCTATCAAGGTGTTGATTGACTGATGGGTTTATAGATGAGATTGACACCCATGAGTTAGAAATACTGGTGGGCACAATCTGTGATGGAAATGGTGGTCGTGGTGCTTCACTTTACTAAGGATGCTGGCCTTTATGTTAAGCTCTCCACTGTCAGAGAATCACAGAATCACAGAATGGTTGAGGTTAGAAGGGCCCACAGTGGGTCGTCTGATCCCACCTCCCTGCTCAAGCATGGTCATCCCAGAGCACATGGGACAGGATTGCATCCAGATGGTTCTGGAACATCTGCAGTGAGGGAGACTCCACACCCTCTCTGGGTGATCTGCTCCAGTGCCTGGTTACTGCATAGGAAAGAAGTTCTTCCTCGTGTTCCGGAGGAACTTCTTGTGCATCCATTTCTCTTTTTGTCTCTTGTCCCATTGCTGGGCACCACTGAGCACAGCCTGGTCCATGCTCTGACCCCTCCCTGCAGACACTGCCAGACATGGATGAGGTCCCCTCTTAGTCGTCTCTTCTCGAGGCTGAACAGCCCCAGTACCTTCTGTCTGTCCTCTGGTTTTTGTTCTAGATTTAATTTTGTTTCTTTTTTTGGTAGGTTTGTTTTCCCATAGCAGAAGCTACCAATTTTCATTAAAGTGTAGCAAAATATTGACCATGGGATGTCACTAGGTAGAAAATTCAGATCCCTTTTTCCCATGTTCAGTCCTTTCTTTTTAGTTTTCTGCAATTCTTGTTGTGTAGGAAACCCAAAATTAGTCACAGAGGATGACAGCATTTCGCCAATATATTACTCTGAGTTTTCTTTTTCAAAACATCATCTTACATTTTGTCTCACATTTTAGTACGAAGCTGGAAAAACATGAGATGAACAATAATAATCTGCTTGACTGCAACCTAGTGTTAGTGTAATAACCAGCTCTGTTGGCTTTGCTTTTGCAATGTGTGCTTTCGAGCAGGTTGGTAGAAAACATGAAAAACAATGAATGGAAATATAATTCAACAGTCTGAGAAAAAACAAATGTGTTTTTTTTAAAATAAGTCATTGCTCACAAGTTACTTAACGGTTTATGCTGTAGTTAAAAACATGCTGATAGGAATGATACAGTAGATTTAGGGTATTTAGCCTTCAAAAAAGCTTCCAAAATTTTTCACCAATCACTGTTATAGAAATTATGGTCTCACAGGGTAATTGGGAATGTTATACATTAGTAGCCAGATTAAAAAATAGGGGGAATTTAGGAATATGTGCTTGTTTCTCAGAGTTTTGTGGTTTTTTTTTTTTTTCAAATTGACAATGCTATTTGGTGCTATTTTTATTCCTCTAAAGAGCTGTCTGGATTTTTTATGAACAAGTCAGCTAGAGCCAAAATACAGAAGGAGACGCTCTCAGGTACAGTCCCTGCTAAAACAGTGCCCAGGAGAGCGAGTTCACCCTCTCATCGCTCCTGTTCCCTGAGGGAATAAGCACCAAGTACCCACAGCAGAGCTGTGTTTGTGCCTTATCTTTTGGGCAGGCTAAATCTGGTTCCTCTAAGCTGTGCTGGGCTCCAGGGAAGACCCTTCCTAACCACCTCCAAAAGGATATTGCAGCATTTGTACAAAACCCACCTTCCTGATTCTCCACACAGTCTAAGTGTCATCAAGTGTCATCTGCTGCTGATAAGCATTGCCAGTTTTTAATCTTTCCCTGCCATTTGACTATCTGTCTGAGTTGTGCTGCCATTAATTAACTCTGCCACTTTTCACCTCACTGCTGCCATTTGATTAACTTTTCCTTTGCTGCCTTTTGGATTTTGGCCTGTTTTTAATTCACAGCTGCCATTTCATTAACTTGCCCTGCCATTTAATTTAACTTTTGTCTTTTGATTTGCTCATTGTTGCTAGTGGATTTAACCTCATCTTACCAGGCAGCCTGATTTCATCTTCCAGCTCCTCCCCTAGTCCCCAGCTCCCATTTTTTGGTCTTCTAGTCTGGGTAATATATATTTCTGGAGGCATTATATTTATCATGTTGGTGAGGGTTTTTTGTTTGTTTGTTCTTTTGGGTTTGTTTTTAGGTTTTGGGTTTGATTTGGTTTTTTAAATTGAGTTCCATTTAAGACATCAGGTAACAACATAAATTTATACCATAAACGCCTTGGTCCTTCTTTCCCTTTGGACATTTTTACATTGCTGTTCACACATAGTTTTATTGCTCTGGGCAGGCTGCATTGGATCACAGAAAACAGTCTTTGAAGCTAGAATTGTGTCCCCAAAACACTACAAACATATATCCTGTTTGTCAGGAAAGTTAATTATCTGATTTCCATAGATCCTAGGATAAGTCTAAAGTACTCACTCTATCTAACATGTCATTATGATTTTAACAGAGAAAATTTTAAAATATTTCTTTATTTTACAGAATACTCTGGTAGAAGTGTCCTTCCTTGTCATCTGAATCTTTTTAAAACTGCAGACTATTTGCCTCTGTTACCACATCCTCATACCTCTCTTTATATTTTCTGGGGTTTTTTTTGGTGGTTTTTTTTTTGCTATAGATCAGAATGTAAATAAGCAAGTCACAAATATGTTTCCTTCTTTGTCATTTAGCTGTTAATGTGGACTACCCTTACAATCTGTCCAGAGGAAAAAACAATACGTAGACAATGGAGAAGTAGACAAAATTACTTTTTAAGCTAAGAAAGGGGCTATGTTACACCATGTATTCTTCAAGAAAAAATTGTTCATTCCAGGACCTAGCATTACATTTGAGAAGTTGAAGGATGTTTGGTGACAATTATGGATGTAAGTTGATTGATTACACAATTCTGTATTAATCTTCTGTAGTGATTTTTGAATCTTCTTGAGATTTCAGAGGTGACAGTGAAGAATGTGGAATATTGAAATCCTGTTAAGATTTATTTATTTATTAACTTAAATTAGCTTAGCTTATTTTAGGTTTCTATGGTAATTACTGACAATTATAGCTGGATCATCATTTGAAATGACAAGTATAAATCTTCCAATGTCTTTCACACCTCCACCTTTCTTTGGTTTATTCATTGCAAGAGCCTGAGGGAGAATTCTGCTTGAAACAGGTAAGGTTTCTGAACACAGGCCTTCAGCTTGTTGTCAGAGTGCTCTTCTTTGTATACCAGTTAGGCTGGGGTAAGACTTGCTCCTTGTTCTCCTCCCATTCCTTCCCAAATGTAAACAAAATTTCTTCAAGCTGTTTTTTTTTTCCTTGTTAAACAGAATTGATATATCTTCATTTTACAACATGAGAGATGAGAAGTGGAAGCACAGGGCATTCATCACTTTGCAGTGTTTAGGACTCAGCCTGGTAGCAGTGGGAATGTCTAATCATCTAAAACTCAGCTATGAGGAATGGTGACTTTAATTTAGGAAGAGGGCTAAATGGCAATCCGATAACCCACTTAACTCACCTTAATCCTCAAATCTGTATTCCCACTGTAGAAATTTGTATTGGTTTATGTGCTTTATTTAAAGAATAATAAGTTAAAAGAAAAAAATAAAAGGAATGTGGTGTTGAGCTTAAAATTACTGGATCATCAGTAAAACAACATGATGGTCAAATCAAAGCAAAGACTGAACCAAAAATTAATGAGCTATGTGTGTAGGATTAAATCACCAGAACTTCATGCTGGTATAGGATATGGTTTCAGGTGCGGTTCATGTTGTTAAAGCTGGTAAGTATTGTTTGAATCAATCTTACACAAAGATTAAGGATAAAAATCTTTACCCCTCACTAGTGAAAATAACCTCTTTTATAATAAACATTGTTCCTAGTGCAGGATGTGAGTCATCTGTTCTGAATTCAGTCTGACAAAGGGAGAGTACTGAGAGATTTTAAATGAAGGTGCTGTATTGAAATGAACAAGTACAGAGAGCTCAAATGAATTTGTTTAACTAAAATGTCACTATTACTATACTTTGGTCTTTGAGAAACAGTTGCCTTACTTTACTTTTACCCAACTCTACCTATTATTGTTTTGCACTTCCTCTTAAGTCCTAATTAGAAAAAGTGATTTTAGAATGGTGCTGTCTTCTGACTCAGTCCCATGTCTTCCAGCAGGAACTCAATATCAGTTCTTAAAAGTTTGAGGTGCTTCTTAAATTGGATGGAACTCTTTTTGGATTCAGGATATAACAAACTCCTTATGACACCACTTCAAAAGCAAATGAACCTGAATGCTGAATTACAGTGTGATAGATAATGACTCTAAAAACAGAATAGTAGATGTTCCAAACATCTTGTGCTTTGCGGTTCTGGGGTCTCTTATTCCGGTGACCATAGCTCCACATCAAAACAAGAGCTGGACGAGAGTTCTGGGTCCCAGAATTAGTCTCTTATGTGGCAATTGCTAAGACTGGTGTGGTTAATGTCAAGGATATTTACCCACTGCTCTGACAAGGAAAGCAGAGACAGGCATTTCAGATGTTACTGGTAGAGTCAAACAATGGGGTTTTCTCATGAATGGTGTTGACCTTGATAGAGGACTTTTACTGCTTACTCTGTTTCCAAACAACTTTCATAGCCTTAACCAGTTCAGTGAGTGAGGATGCTAGAAACACTAATAGGTTTAACACAGAGTGGGCAATCCTCTATCCCTGTGAAATATATCCATTGGGTGTGACAGTGGCCTGGGAACAGTGCTTGTTTTAGCTATAAGTCATAGGTGCTCTGTATACAAAGTGCCTGTGAAGTTGTTTTCCAGCTAAAGTAAGTTGACCAGTAACTCCTTCCTGCTGCTGCCATTATAGGTGTAAAATACTTCTCTTTAAAGTATTAATGGTTCTCTTGTTTGTGCAATCTTTCCATAACCTACAAAAGGCAAATTTGGGAAAGAGGAACCATTTTATGTGTCTTCACAGTGTATTTTAAATATGTATAATAGAAAAATGTCATTCCCCAAACCCTCACTTGATCCTACTTATATACACTTACAGATTAAATGACTGCTCAGGGCCTAAGAATTTGCCTTTCAGTTTTGAATTAATTCATTGAGCATAGTATTTGATATCATGATGATAACAAACTGTATTAGTAATAAATCAAGCACCTCTGTGAAATATGTGATAAGTCAGTTAATCATTCCATCACATTGCATAAGATCAGCATGCAGCTAACAAAGCATTGAGAGGCTCAAGACATATTTTAATACTGAATTTGTACTAAATTACCAAAAACAGTGGCCTAATCAAAAAATATGTTTTTAAGAGTTTTCTGAAAAATGGAAGTCTGGACATATATGGAGAGAACATACCTGCTTCCTAGAAACACATCGATAGACATGTGAAAACAATACCTGGTTTCAGCTAGGGTAGGGTTAATTTCTTCTGAGTAGCTGTTACAGTGTTGTGTTTTGGATTAGGAATGATTATGGTGTTGATAGCACACTGATGTTTTGGGTTTTTGTTATTTGTGAGGGGGGTTGAGCAAGCAGCTGTATGATGTTTGATTCCCAGCTGGGCTTAAGCCACAACAACCTGTGAGACAACTCATACCTTCCATAGTGAGGAAATTTTATTCCTTGTAGGACACCTAATTGTTCTTACTGTGTTTGGGGATCTGTGAGATGGGCAGTGCTACTGTTTTGGCTAACAAAAGGTGTCTATAAAGCTGTTTGACTTTGCACAGACATTTCTATTTAAGTTAAGATTACACTTCAAAGAACACATAATCTATTTCTTCTCCCCTTGTGCTTTATGCAGATATGGTTTAGAAGTGGGGGAAACAGGTACAAAGCCAAAATTAACCTGGGGATCTTTGCAAGATTTAAACTTTTATAGTATGGGTCTTAAGCAGCCAGTAAGGGACAAAACCAGACATTCTCTATTAGCATATTGAGTCAGACCCTTATAACGTTTTTGTTAGCAGGCTGGATTCATCCCTGTCTTTACTAAAATGAAAAATCAGTTTTACTTTTTTCTTTTTTTTTTACTTCCATCCAGCTAGAATTCCTGAGGTTCACAAAGGTTCATAAGGTGTGTATTTCTCCTGAACTAACTTAGTTGCATTTGCCCTGCAAATTTAAAGAGTAAGTCATGAAATTTAATTCAGTCTTATCAGTACCGTATCTGTAGGAGATGTAACATACAAAATACCTTAAAAATACACAGCAAAAATGTTGTGGATTTAGCTGATTTCATTTTTTATAGTTGATGCATGTGGGAACAATCAAACTGTATTATGATTATTTTGGAAAATTATATTTAGATCTCATTTGTATTTTGATGTCTGTGTAATCAGTTCATTATCAAATAATTGAATTTGAACATATTTCTTATCCCTCCAGTGTACACTACCATGGGGACAGAAAATGAGCTATGAAATCTATCATGCTGGTGAGAGAATGTTCATTCCAGAGATAACAGAAATGCTGTGTGAGCACTCAGAGAGCGTGAGGTCAAAGCTGGGGATTACAGTGAAACACAACAACATGTTGTTAAGAGATTTGCCACTGAAAATATTACTGCTTCTGCTCTAGGATGGGGAACAGAAGGAGTTCAGAAGTACTAAGCAGCAGTCTCAGTGTTCCTTCCATACAAAGTGTTGCAGTTATACAGGAACTTAAATTGTGCCATTTTCAGTGAAGGCTAAGCTGAAATCAGAGATGTTACTATAGCCCTGAGTGGACCTAAATCTGCTGAGTGTAGCAATACTTTGCTACCTGCACTAGGAGCGTTTTCAGGCACGGGTTGTAAAAGGAAAGAGGTAAGTGTAACCAAGACTTTTTGTGCAACAACTTTTAAGGTATTATTGAGACTTTCCTGGATTGATTTGGCATGTGAATGTTAATGAAATTGTAATCAGACTTAGAGCAACTTGTGTATTCAGTAGAGTATTGAGATTTTACTTAGGCCACCAACTAATTCTTGTCTTCTCTTTGCCAGTCACAAGAATTTGACTCCGACACAGGTGACACAAAATAAGCTTTTAGCTTGTACTATACAACTATTTTCTGAAGGCCATAGACAGGAAGGGTCCTGCTCAGAGTGAACAGGCAGAAACTCAGGTGCCTGGGGTATATTCAGCAGTGACCTGTTGAATTTGATTGCTTTGGACTTAGATGAGAGATGAGTGGGGACTTGAGAATTTAGATTTTCGTGGAATCATAGAATAGCCTGGCTTGGAAGGGACCTTAAAGATCACCCAGTTCCAATCCCCTGCCATGGACAGGGACATCTTCCACAAGACCAGGTTATTTAGAGCCCCATCTAACCTGGCCTTGAACACTTCCAGGGACAGAGACTCCACAGCTTCTCTGGGCAACCTGTGCCAGGGCGCCACCACCCTCACAGTAATTTTTTTCCTACTATCTAGTCAGAAACAATCTTCTTTCAGTTTAAAGACATTCCACAACGCCACATGCCATATCCACACTCTTTTTGAACTCTTCCAAGTCCTCCCATTTCCCAGGGAGGACTGTTCCAATCCCTGACAACATGTTCAGAAAAGACTTTTTTATAAATATATATAATATTTATATGATTTTTGGTGTTGAATGAGTTTTGCATCTCTTTCCTGTCCAGAAAGACAAATATCCTTCATGACAAAAGGTGAAAAAGCCGTCCTGAAAACACTATTATGTATAAAAGTAAAAATTTTTCTGTCTGACTGAGAGAGATATCTGGTGCTCAGTATAACATAGAAAGTGAACAACGAATATCCGTTCTCATTGCTGCAGACTCTTCTTATTACACTGAGCTCTGTTCTTCTGCAATAGCTTGTGGTGATCAGTTTTGCAAGATTTTGTGCTTCTGGGAAAAGTATTCACTGTGACAGATTTTCTGAACTTTAATTCAATATAGTCTTCTCTTTCCTTAATAATAAGTGTGAGTGAAAATGAAACAAAACAAACCAAAACAACAAATTAAATGCCAGCAATGGCAAAAACCAAAAAATCTCCAAAACATGAAACAAATAGAAACAACCCAAAGGTTTTTTATCTTCCTATCTACCAGTTCCTTTACTCCAGAAGGTTCTTCTACTCCACTGTTGTACTGCAGTTTAACTGCTAAACACTTCGCTGAGTTTCAATTTATATTCATTATTACCCACTGTAGCTGCCATATTCTGCTGGGTTTTCTCTTTCACCTAATCATGGGAAGCTGACTAAGTAGCATCAGTTCTTAGACAATGAAATTGAATTATTCTTCCAGCCTATGACTTTTGGCTCCTAACCAGAAAGCATACTGATATATAAAGTTTATTCACACAGAGAGATGCTCTCAAGCTATTTCTAAATGCACTTTTACATATTAAAGTTTCAGATTGGCTGCGTGATGTTGCATTCATATTTTATGTCAGATGCTCATAATCACTGTTGGTTTTAGGAGAGTTCATAAGTAACACTTCACCTTATGTTTTTAATGAATATTTTTATTTTATGCTGTATATTAATCTTCCCTGGTGTTTACTTAGTTAAAACAGTCTTAAGAAATATTGATATAAAATCAGGCCATTTCAGACAACTGATACAATCAGAGCATTATAAATCCATATGTAGTCTCAGGAGGTTATTTTCTCTGATTTCATATTTTTCTATTTTGATTAATTAATTTGAGGAAAATGTATTTTGGAGTTTCAGGATCAATGCAGAAAATAACAGCATTTGATGACCTATTTTATTTTCTCAGTATTCCCAAGTCCTCAAACAGTGATGATATGCATGGTTTGGATAAACTCAGTATTCAGAAGAGGTTTCTTACCCTTCTTGCATCTGGAAGACAGAGCCTCTTTTAATATATTCTAATACATTTTTATTTTTTCACATCAAAGTTCCTGATTTAAAAATATGTAGAATGCCAAAATATGTGTAGATTTTTTGCATATCCAGGTTATAAAAACATCCTTGTTCCAAATACTTTACAGCTTTAACAGAAAAGGAAATAATTATAACAAAGAAATTCAGATACATAGAGATTAAGGTTTATTATGCAGATGAGATCAAAATAAATTATGCAGTCCTCTGTTAGCTATGCATGAATTGATAACCAGTAATTTATTTCAATTAATTAATAACCGGTTCTGAGGCTTACCCCTGCTCTTGGTCAAATTGGTGGATCTGAGCAGTGAATATTTAACGTGAACATAATTATGCTGATTTACATTACCTGAGCATACAGCCCACCTTTTGGTCCAAATAACTGGACATACTCCCTGCCATTTATATTTATTTAAATCTCTCCTTACCACCACAACTCCCTGGTATTTCCTTTTGCAGAGTGGAGATTATATTTTGCATATAATGAAATAATCTTGCTTTCCATCTCTCTTGTGGTGAGAGACCATGGAGTGAAAATCTACAGTTAGACAACAACCAATACAATCATAAAGTCGTGGAATGGTTTGGGTTGGAAGGGACCTTAAAGATCATCTAGTTTCAAACCCTTGCCATGGACAGGGACACCTTTCACTAGACCAGGTTGCTCAGAGCTCCATCCAACCTGGCCTTGAACACTTTCAGGAATGGGACAGCCACAGCTTCTCTTGGCAGCCTGTGCCAGGGCCTCACCACCCTCACAGTAAAGAATTTCTTCCTAATACCTAACCTAAATTTCCCCTCTTTCAGTCTGAAGCCATTACTCCCTGTCCTATCACTACAGTTCCTGAATCCATCTTCAGCTTCCCTGTAGGTCCCTTCAGATACTGGAATGTTCTTTGAGGTCTCTACACAACCTTCTCTTCTCCAGGCTGAATAGCCTCAACTTTCAGCCTGGAAGGTGCCCCAGCTTCCTTATTAACTTCATGGCCTCCTTTGGACTTGCTCCAGCAGTTTCATGTCCTTGAAATTTTGGGGACTCCAGTGCTGGATGCAGCACTGCATGTGGGTTCTCTCACCAGAGCAGATGGGTAGAATCTCCTTTGATCTGTTGGCCACACTCCTTTGGATGCAGCACAGGATTTGTTTGGCTTTCTGGGCTGTGAACGCTCACTACTGGTTCATGTTGAGTTTTTCATCAGCCAAAACCCCAAAGTCCTTCTCCTCAGTGCAGCTCCCAATCACTTCTCCACCCAACCTCTGGATGTGTCTAGGATAGCCCCAACCCAGGTGTAGAACCTTGCACTTGGCGTTGTTGAACTACTTGAGGCGCACACAGACCCACCTCTCCAGCCTGTCAACATCCTTTGCAACCTTTGTCACTTGTGCAGTGCGGGTTTTGGTGGAGAAAGACGTATGTGCACATTCACCCTACTGAAAGGCGTTAGTTTTAAAATATTAGGGGTTATTTTGTACAATGTTCTTGTCAGGGCGTGTGTACCAGCAGTCTCTGGTCGTTCTGACCACCCTGTCCTTCTGTGTAATACTCCTTTGTAAACCCTATCTCCCAATTCTTATTTTTTATGAAAAGTACAAGGGACATGTGGGGGAGAAGGAAGGGTAAATGAGCACAGTGCTGGATGCTCCCTGAGAAGCTTCTCATGGGCTGCTAATTTAGGGTGGAACAAGTCGCCAATTAACTTGAAGGGCCCTCTTTTCCTGAGAGCTAGGTCCTGTTTCCTGATGCAATGGTCCTATGGGTGACAGTGTTTCCCTCCTTTTCTCCAAGGTGCTGGCAGTCCTGCATGCTGAAGGGAGCCCCGTGCAGTCCGGAGGAATTTCCAGGGGCTGCAGGGAGTTTGCAAGGAGGCCGTGCAGTGGTAGGTGTAGGGCCGTGATTTGGGGATGTTGTGCTTAGCATGGCTGTGTTGGGATTATTCTCCCAGCACCACCTCCCTCCCTGCCACACTCCAGAGAAGGTTCTTGCCCACTTCTTGCAGAGAAACATAAAGTTAATGATCAGGGTGTGCTCCTGCGGCCAGGGCAGCCCAGGGGGGAGAAAGAGGTGGGGAGAAGGAGAGGTTGTAAAGGAGGATTGAAGGGGAGGGTGGTTACAGGCTGGTGAGAGCAAACAGAGGCTGCTGGAGCATCCATGGTGCTGGCAGTCCTTAACATTTTGCATTTCCAAATACTAAATTTGTTTTTTAAGGAACAGGAATTCTACTACTCTTTTACTTTAAAACTTTAAGGAAAAGGAGTTGTCCACCTTCTGCAAAAGTGGCTCTTTATACATCACTCAGACTTTCTGAAGAACAGCCAACTGTGTATATTAGTGAGTCATAACAGGAATGGTCTCAGAATAAACATGTATAATTTCATAAGTAATTTTTTAATTTAGTCAGCCAGATCCAAGTGGCTGTAGATAAATCTCCTACTAACCATTTGGCTTCTAAATCATGAGACAAAATCATGAATAACAGATGTTTTGTGATGAGGAGTGACTAAGAGCTAAGTTCTATGAGATCTGAATATTTTAGACCATGACAGCCTCCTCGGTAGCTGGGCATAATAACTACCCTTCTTCCTCCTGCTCTCAAATCTTATGATGGAGATGAGAGTGCAGTTTGTTATTGCTACTGAAGCCCCTGCTCTAAATTTTTTAACATCTCCCTGTAATTTTGTTAGAGCCCCCAATTTTCTTTCTTTCCTCTACTTTCACCTTCTTCAAGAAGTCTGCTTTGGAAATATAATGAGCTCTTCACATTTTTATTTTGTTCTGCTTTGAAACAAAAACACTGTAAATCACCTAAAAAATTCTTGCCATGGAAAAATGTTTTCCCAGCAGATAAAATTCACCCTTTGACAATCACTTCTCTCCACTGCTGTGAAGCACGCACATTTTGTTTTACAAACAATGGCTCCGGTTTAAAAATGAAAGAAAAATTGCACTTCTCTGACTGACATTATTTTTCTTGGCTTTATAGAAGACTGTTAGAAGGCTAAAATCATCACTTACAATTAATTATGTGTCAGTGTTTTCACAGCTCCATTCATATGGTGGTACAACCTGGATAGATATCACCTTAGCAGTGTGAAGGGCAGGGTCCTACTTAGCCCTGGTTAAACTGTAGCATCTTGATGTTAACAGAGGGTCAAATCTGCACTGGTAAAAATTGATGTGGACATATTGATTTTGATTAAATATTGGTACAAGGTGGATTTTACTCTGCGTATTTTCCTCATCTCAGTTAATTTGCAATGCTTGTTAATTCTAATAGTACTTAGATTTGATCATAACTACCAACAGAGTGCATATTTTAAGAACTATCTTGAATTTTAACCATGAGAGTGATACTGTCATTCCCTGACTAGAACTTTAGGATTGACATCTCTTTTATGTAGAAAATGTCCTATGGGTACCTAGGTTTGCTGTTGCACTCTCAGTAAGGTGGGATTCAGGCACCTGGTGTTTGGAAGAATGGGAGTCAGCTACACCTTCAGCACTGGAGATTGGTCTGCTAGGGCAAAGAGGTTATAGACCCTCATGCTGCTATGATGAGCATCGGTGAAAAATTAAAAGTCAGCCAAAATATGCAGCACGTAGTGAACTAACAGTTAGAAGTGTAGAAGTAGTAGATTACTTATGCATTATGTGGGCAGTTCTTGTTTTCTTGCTGAATATTGTACACACAAAAAATGTGACAATATTCACTGTCACACAAGTGTATCTTTTCTGTTCATTTCAATTCTATCAGAATAGAGCATTTATTGAATATTTCTCTGATATTAACTCCTGTTAAGTAGTAAAAGAAAACAGTGGATTCCCTAGTGGTAAAACAACATGAAGTAAAAAACAACGACAAAAAATTAATCTAATTCTAAAAAGTTGAACAATGTCCAAACTTTGGTGCGATCTCATTTAGTGCAAAATGGCAAAATATGTGTTCTAGTGTAGAAATCTTGCAAAGACATATACAGTCCATTTTATTATGGGTGTGTGATTAACAACATAGGTGTTTGTATAAAATGTATTTATATTTGGAGGGTCTACTGGAGATTTATAATTTTAGTGCATCTGTTAGGTAGTCACTTGATGCAATTAAATTACTCTACTTGATAGAGCAGGCAGCAAAATTTTAATGGCCATTTGCCTTCTACATTTTCCACTAGAGATGGAGGGTTTTAATAGGAAACACTGTGGGCAGAAAATCTGGAGAGGAGCAATGTACCATAAAACTGGAAAGTAGCTTGTCTTGCATCATTTGGTTTTCTGCAAATACTGCTTCATATGTATACAGAAAAGAGAAAAAACAAACCAGAAAAAGTACTCTTAAAAATATAGTGGGTTAATAACAGGTTTTTAAAAATCTATGGACTCTGTTTTACAAATTCCTTTCCCAGCCATGTCCTACTCACAGAGAAAATGGCTGCAAAATTGAAGTAGATGGAGTTGCATTCAATAATCATATGCTGATTAACATATGGTTAATAACATGCTAATTAACATACATTCCATTCTAAGCATGTGAGTAAATAAAAATATAAGAATTAATACCACACTTTTGTTTTATAAAATGGAGATTATAATGAGTTGCTGTAATTCTTCTTCCTCCCATTCATTTGAAATTAGAGTACCTGTTTTTTCTCATAAATGCCACTTAAAGTGATGCTTTATTGCCTTCCACTATGAAAGAGGACAATACATTTTAATTTGTATATCTATGGTTTAGCCTGAAATTTAATTTTATCTTTATATAGCCTCCCAGATCAGGCAATATCATGCTGATGTTTTGCTGTTCGGAATTCAGGACTACAAAAATACTATGTTGGCCACAGTAATGTGACTGGTGATGCAAAATTTTTAATTCTAACAGGTGTTATTTTCTATCTGTTTGTCACTTTCACTAATCTCATCATAAGAAGGCCATATTGGTTTTTATTTTTTAATGAATTTTAATGCCATTTTCCCCCACTTAATTAATTTCCAGGTATATGATACAGATAATAGCTGGACTTTGGGCTCATTTAACTTTCACCATAATCCAAATCCTATAGGTGATGGAGAACAGCAGTACCTTAATCCCATTTTATCCTTCAGGAGATTGACATTCTCTGGTTCCATTTGATGACAATAGAAAAACATAAAACACAGAACAAACTCATATTTCTGGCACGATGACTTTCAAAAGAAATCAGTCCCTGTCTTTTTCAGGAAGCAGGGACTGGCTATCACGTTCATGCCATGTGGTTATGAAAACAGCGTTGAGTGTTGGCAGGCCCCAGACTTTAAAATATCAGGAGAAATAGCATGTGCTTTGTGGGCATCCTTGATCTTTTGGAATTTCTGAGATGTGCTCGAGCACATCTTTCTTTAGTTCACATCCTCTTCTCTCAAGATTATCTCCTTTCTTGTGAGCATCCAGAAATGTTTTTTTTCTTGGCAGCAGGACCAAAACTTCTACAAACAGGCCTACCCAGGGCCTAGTCTTAATGAAGCATGTAAAGAAAGATGGAAATGAGTTTTTTAGGATGATTCATGTACAAGGTTAGGGAAACAGGATATCTTTGTTAATATACAACTCTTTTCAATTCTCAAGGCTCACGAGGCTTCATTTTAAAATAATGGTGGTATTACTTTATCTACTTTTTCCTGGGTTTTGTACCTATTTTAAATCAGTTCTTGTTAAACTTTGAGCAACTATCAAAGAAAGCAAAACTAAATACTCATCACACTTGTTGCGTCTCATTAACCTACTCCTGAACTAATTTTCTTTTTTTTTTTTTT
>VZTH01013231.1:0-117583 GCA_013397815.1 Aleadryas rufinucha | reverse complement strand
TTTGGTTCTGTTTTGTTTTGTTTTGAACTAGGCAGTTTCCACAAAGTATTTCTACAACAAACAAGTCTTTCTACATCCATTTTTAAGGTCATTAATATTTGTCTCCTACCTACAACAGACCTTTTGAAAGGTTAGACACATTTTAGTTATACTTTCTGGGCTTCAGCACTGTCATTCTCTTGCAAGGTAATTGTTTCCTTTCAGTTCACACAAAAATTTTGATACGATTTTTAAAAACTCCATACGAAGCATTCCACCCCAACCACCCCTGGGATATCAGGTGGCTTGATCAGGACTTGAAGTCAGATGCACACTTATTGGAACCATTGGAAGAACCATCCCACATATCAATCTCGTCATAGACATTAAGAAGATTTCTGTATTCTGAATTTCTACAGGTTTTCTACTTTTCCTACTAACAAGCCTTTCAGATTACCTGGGTTCAGGTTGTAAACTGGGGAGTGATAGAAAAAAAAAACAACACAATTCTAAAGGAAAGAATGGGGAGACATTTTCTCAAAGCTTGCTTTAAGCAGTGATCTTCAAACCAGTGGTTTGAAGAGTTGATGTGGTTTAGACAAATTTTCAAAAGTTATGTGGATGGAGGAAAGAAAAACTTTCACAAAGAAAAACGAAAGAGTTTTCTGCTGGTAAATTTCTGTAGAGATGTGTTTTAGTCAGAGCATGCAGTTGATGATAGGCAAAGAGGAATAAGTTTGGACAGAAATGCTGGGGACTCAGTTTTCACCTCATTGGAAGGATGTCCAACTGTATAGAGGCCAAGCAAGCCAGGATAAGGAGAAAAAATGCTCATTGTTATTTCAGAACAGTGCTTTATCCATCCCAAAGTGTAGTGAATCAATAGCTGCACTTGGCCTTCTCTGCTTGGGATTCCTAGAGATCTCATCCATGCCATTCTGCTAGGCAGACTCGGTTGATGAAAGGGATAAGGGACAGGTACTTCCTGGAAGTAGGAAATTATGCATTATCCTACCTAAGGAAGTTCTGATCAGTACATATTTGGAAGTTTTGCTCTGTTTTGCTGGAATAGAGGTTTTCTAATCTGATGTTCAGGTTGATGTTCCTTGTCATGGGATGTGAGACCCTTCCCAGGGGTGAGTTGCTATCTGTTGCTATAGCTGAGTTCGTCTAGGTGCTTGAAAGCAGTTGAAAGTTACCAAGGCATGAATTATATCTTCTTCATATATGGAGGAATGGAACATTCATAACATCAACTGTCACACTGCTGAGAGAGTTCACAAGACTTCTGATCTTTTCTGTCTCAGGTTGAAATGGTGCATCTGAGTGTGGAGAGCAGCATGTGGCTGCTGCCTCAAAACCCAGGAAGCTGCAGGGTGCTGCTGATCTTGTAACCTCCCAATAGCTTTACCCTTTCTGGAGAACCATCCCTTCATTAGTTTTCATGTAGCAAACACACAAGATAAACATTTAATAGCATAATACTCTTACTATCCAAATGTGGGACTGTTGCCTCTTGATGCAAAATTAGGAGTGAAAAGGGTAACTGTGAAAGAAGTGTGTTTAAGAGCATGATTTCCTAGGTCTGGGAAATAGCTCAGTGTGTGTCATTCCTTGCTGTCTGTGCTTAAATGACCAATCCTTTTCCATTCCTCTGATTAGAAAGCAAACAATTCTCCTTGCAAAGAGAGCTGTGATAGTTGGGGCAAAAGTTTGAAGCGCTATAAAAAAGCATAGATGGGCAGGAAAAGAGCATCTTGTGGGCCTGGCATGAGAGCAGCTTGCAACCTTCAGGTTCTCCAGCTGCCCAGGTCAAGACAAAAGGGAGCTGGATCATTCAGGATGACTGCCTAATATCCCAAGTACTGCTGTATGGGACATAATAGGGAAATTATGTATCTGGCCTTGGGGTGTTTCTTTGCTACTCAAAGGCAGCTGGCTAATTTGGGGAACCATCTATCTGTCTTTTGGCTGAATAGTTCTGGGGAGATGAATTTGGACTCAAATCACTGAAAGATGTTCTTTCATATTGGTGGCCTGGAGGTAACCTCAGAGCTAAAAAGCCATCTCTGATCATCTCTTTTGATCTGGAAGTAGTTTTAAAAATAAAGTATGGGTTTTTTAAATTTTCATTTCTTCCTAATAAAATATTTAGAGACTTAAATAATGGTTAATTAAAAAGGCAATGAAAACCAGAAAGGAAGTGTTTGAATTTCAGCTTTTAAGAATGTTTTTCCCTACAGACTAACAGCAATATTCAAGGAAGATAAGGCTAATAATGAATATTATTACCAATGTTTTACCTGTGCAGAGATAAACTAAATGAAATTGCCCTAAGTGGCCACATTTCACAGAGGTGAATGTTTGCACTCCAATGCACGCATCTCGTGAGAATCACTTATTTGCCTATAAATATGAAAGACATTAATATGAATATATTTCATGTAAATTTCATATAAATTAAAATATTTTCGATATAAATGCTTTTCACGTATTTCATATAATTCATATAAATATGAAATACATTTGGATATTTGCTTTTGTATTTAAGTTGGTTGAGACACAGAGGTCTTAACTGTGGTATCCACAATCACAATTAATTCGGGATTGATGCAGAACTCATTAACTTGTCTCAGGTTGCTCCTAACCAGGGGGAAAAAGGGCATCTTAGAGCAGTTCAAAGCCTCCAAGTTCCCAAGAATATTCTACTAACCATGGGAGAAGAGCCAGCTAAGTATGGAGTTGTTTCCCATCCTTCCATCCCCTTGCATTCCACTGGAAAGGACAGAAAAAAATGTGGATGGGCAGGAGGGTAAAACCACTGATACACTAAGGGATACATCTCATCTCCATGCAGGTGTGTCCTTCTCTGTGTCACTTTTCATCTGCACATAAACCCAGCTGTTTAGTGGCCTATTTTGCTAGTTTATTTGTAGTGAAATGGATTTGACTCAGTGCTTCCCTTCCCTGAATTAGCTCCTCAGTGACCCCTTTACCACATGTTTTATGTGATTGCACAATTAAGTTCTCAGAATCTAAAAATAAAATATATAAATATCAGCTTTTAGCTTTCTTTTCTGAAAAGTATTCTGTGCAGATACACAGTACAGACTGACCCTCCTCATACAAGCTTTCCACAAAGAAAACAGATTATTATGAAAATTTAAAATGGGAGCATTATTCTATTTAACTTTGGCTTCAGGGTGTAACAACAAGCTGTTGAACCAAAGTTCTACTCTTGTTTTTCTGGAGGTTTGCTTAATATGAAGAAAATATAGAACAATAGACAACATATATCAGCACACTGGAAAAGAGTGTAATTGGAGCAGCTTACTGACTTCACAAAAAAGAACAGTTTACTATAGGTTTCAGATGTCTCTTTCACTTAGGTTTGTTTTAGTGTTGTGCATTTCAATAACTTGGAGCATTTTTATGTTAACTTCTCAGTTGCTTCATGAGGAAATTATGATACACAAGTATTAACAACAGAACTTTCCAAGGTGTCTAATTCAGATGGATTTTACTTATAAAGTAGTACACAGTGCTATTTCAATGCCATTTTTCCCTGTGTGTGTTTACAGTGTATTGCATTAGTAAATAACCATGGAACAAATGTTCTTTGTTCTCCATGAAAGAAAAATAACAACCCTGAATTAATTCAATTAAAAGACCAAGTCAATTAATTTGAATAATTATAGGAAAAATGGCAAAAGTATGGATTGTTTATTCTTTTGTCAAGCTTTTCTTTTATGCCCAAGTCTTAATTTTGTACTTCTCAAGATACAATGAATAGCACAGCAATTTAAAATTATGTTTGTCAGCTCTGTTCATTAAATGAACAATAAAGGAGAACTTCTACTGGCTAGTAAGTAGATGACAAAGTTCAGCCAAGCGGATAAATAAACTTTTAACAAGAAAGCTGTCAGATTCTTGCCATTCAAAGAAAGGTATTAAGAAGACAACGCATCAGGTATAGGACATTAAGTTCTATATAGAGAACATAAAAAGAAATAAAAACAAATTATAAAGTGGTGAAAACTGTCTCTGTGCATGTTGCAGACTTAGAGAAAATTCTCTGAAACATAGAGGGAGAAATGTTGTTTATAGAGGATGCCAGTTCTCACACATCCCCCTCGATGTGTGCTGGTGTGCCTCACTGGGGGAAGGCATTGCTTTTTAACAGTGCCTCTCTCCTAGGACAGAATTCCTGTGCGGTTATATTACTCTTCTTCTTAGAATATTTCAATTCTAATGGACCTTAAGAATAACAAGTATAAAATGACAGCATGCTGATAAATGTCTTGGCTTTATTCTGCAACTTGTGTACTAGGAATAAGAAAAAGAGATTAGAGGAAATGGCTTCATGGTCTAATGTAGCTGCATAACTGAGATAACTTTTTGACCAAGTATGTTTTTTCTACAGGTGTCTTGCTCCCAGCACCTTGACATCCATGTTCTTGTGCATCTGTGACAGCAACAGATAACACTCACCATAGCTGCAGGAGCTAAGGAAAGAGAAGTATTTCAAGAACTGCGTCTGCATCTTTCCTGGTCCTTAAGCAGAAGATGACTCATTGAAATACTCACCAGCTTCCTCCATGCAGATAAATATGAAGCTGAAGGCATGGACCCTAGAAGAGTCTGATGCTGAATTGAGAGTAGAGCCACTCTGTTTTCAGAAATGAGTCAGAACCACAGTTTTTACCTCGAAATGCTAAGTGCATGTGAAGCTCCTTAGAATGGAAATTAGAGTACAAAAGACAAAATGCAAAACTGACAAATTCAAATGCAAACTGAACGACCCCCTGCCTTCTCAGATTCAAATGTTAACCTTGCAGCGAGGACTTAAGTTAAAAATGTTTCTGAGAAATTACTGGCAGCCTTTCTGCTAAAAGAGAACCTAAACATATCATTCTTCCCTCCTTAAAAGTCTCTCATGTAAAAACCTGGGAATTAAAGTAAAATGGGAGTTATGCCATTGCTTTCAGTAGGGTAGGATTTTAGTCCTTGATTTTGTGTTATAAAATATATAGATCAAATATTCTTTCCATGTTTTAGGCTCCAAATCCATCTCTGTAACAAATGTTTTTATTCAAAGCGCTTTCTATTCTGTTCAGAAAAGATGTGTGCTCTTGAGTGAGGTTTTTTTGCTCCTTTTCTCAAGAGAGCATGAGCAATGGAGATGAAGATTCATTTCAGCATCTTTGAGCTTCCTTAAATTTGGAATATTTCAGAAATAGTTCAGTGTCTAACGTGAATTGGATCACTCAAGAGCTCTTCCATTTTTTTCCAGCTCTCCAAAAATAAGTCTCCCTGTTTTGAATGTAAATTCCAGAATGCAGAGTATAAAACTGATTTATTCAGAGATAAAAAAATATAAACTGTTTTTTTGTTATCTGTAGAGGAAGACAAACTGTAGGGGCAGTATAGTTCTGGGTATGGTATTTAAAAATGCTTTTGAGCCTGAGATCAGAACTGAAATGCATGGAAGTTCTGAGCAGGAGAAAAGCAGTAGATCCATGAGTGGATATGGAAAAGAAGAGAGAACATAGAAGTAGCAGATTAAAAGAGAAAATCTGTTTGCAGAAGTGCTATAAGAAAAACATCATCTTGAACTAGTGAGCAAGCAGGGTCTGTTAAAACAGAATTTAGGGAACACTGGGTCATTTCCATAAATAATATTTTCAATTAAAACAGAGGTCATAGAATCATATAAACAAGACACCTTTAACATCATTTGTTTTCAAAAGGCTATAGTTATAGATGATTGACAAAAAGCTTTCAACCTCCTCATTCTCTTGCAAGTGACAAAAAATAAAACTCTTCAGGATTAAGTCCCCTCTAACTACACTGTTTTGAAATGAAGAGGATCCACATAGTCCTTGGCTGCTATCACTCTAGAATATGTATCAGTTGCTCTGACTGCTTTTACTGATATTTTGACTGTCCTTGCTACCTCACAAAATCACTGCTCTCCACTGCAGTGGGCTCAGTTTAAATGACAAAAAGTCTACTTAACAATGTGATGCACCTGCTGTGTGCATTAAATTTGGGTTTGGTTGAGTTAGGTGCAATGCACAAGCTTTTAGAAGTATAAAGTTTCCTGCAAAAGAAATCTTATATTTTTTTCAATTAATTTAACAAGAAAACATTGAGAATTGCAAAGAAAAATATTAACTACAAAGAATATGGAGTATTATGTTTATTCCTGTTTAGTATTTTTCAAAAATGTTTATGACTGCAAAATAATAGAATATTCTATGTAATTTTTAGGTATTTTTATTATAATAGATGAAGAAATCCTATTCTGCACACTGAAATACATTTGATTGTAGCACAAAGCATTTTGCACTTGTTTTTGTGTTCAACTTCATTAATACAGATGACAGCAACAGTAGGTCACTAACCATAAACTAACAGGGAAGAGGAGGGATGGGGTCTACTCCAAGGTGGGAGACAGAAGCTGGGATAGCCCAGGCACCAGGAGGACACTGCCCTCGTTCTCCATCCTGTGACTGGTTATCGGTTACCCTTAGCAGCACTAGGAAACAAAGGTATAAATTTTATCAGCAACATTTCACTTGCAGCCTTTTCAAAACTTTGTTGACTTAACAAGATTCAAAATTATGGCAGAGGATTTCTCCAACTAACTTGTCATGGGAAATATACGCTTCTTTCTTTCCAAGTGTTGTTACAAAATTGGAAAACGATGGCAAAAATACTAAGGTAGCAATACAGACTATTGCAACTGGGATGACTCCATAGGCCCAGAGCAAATCTATTTTCATGCTCCCTTTATAACACAAAAAGCACATCAGGCAAGATGTAAGGTAAATGCTTTATGATATGCAAGTAGGAGGGCTTCTGAGTTTTTTGAGCAATTGTAATCACAGAGTTTTATAGAAGCACTTAGAATATTGAAAAAATATATAGTAATTTTACATATTTAGCAGTCTATGCACAGATGCATCACAAAGATTCACAATAGTTCACAGTTTGATATTAACACTTCACTTGTCTCAAGAGGAACTATATGTTTTTCTGCATTTTTTTTCCATTGGATTTAAAAGTGCTGAAAAAACACACTTTACTGAAAATACAGTTAATTTTAGATGCTATTGTGTGTACATTTTCCAAATAGTTTTGTTATTTTTCATATGAAGTCATATCTATGAAGCCACATTCAAAACTAGAATGATAGGAAAATGACATTTCCTTCTGCGGGGGTCTTTCCAACAGCATGCTATCCACCGAGTTATTAGAAAAGTAGAAATCAGAATGATGGACTCAAGCCAAGCAGAGATAAATAGATCCTTTTCAAACCATGTGAATAGATAGCATTTAAGAAAATTTATCTTACTTAAATCTAGATTGATAAAAAATTAAAACAAGAGGAACCAAAGGTGTTGAAGAACTTTGAAAAAACAAGTAAATTCATGTTTTCACCATTAGGAACCTAAAAACTCTTACAAAAGCATGGCTCACTACACTAGGAGATGTTTTTGAAAATCAGGCACCTAGAATACTTCATAGTGATGACTTCTAATGGGCCGTCGAAGCAGAAAGCTGTTCTAGTGATTCCTTACATTTTAGGAATTAGTAGTGAAGTCAGGAATGAGTATATATTTGCCTAGTTGGAAAGAATCAAAGAATCTCATTCCCTGATTGATAAATATAAGAGAACTGATGTGTGAGAGACCAATATATGTATGCCTCAACATGTGTCACCTCAAATGAGGTGAAGAAAATTCCTACAAAAATACTCCATGTGCCAAACCGAGAGATAGCTGGGTCCTGTGGTAACACTGTCCTCTGTCTTCTGTTTCTTTCCCCCTCCCTCCTTTCTCTCTCTCTGCTCCTTTTTCCTGTCCCCCCCACCCCCCCATTAAATAAGAACACTTAGGTTTTTTTCCATTTCAATAAACAGTTTCCAGATATAATATTGCCGTATTCATGTTTGATTTTTCGTCACAAAAACCTATTAAAAGAATCCTTCCCAGCTCTGCTTTTTATAGTGGAATGGGACGTGATGTGTAAAGAAAAATGTGTCAGTAGGAGCCATGTTTATTAAATCAAATATTAATAAGTGACAGCTTTCATGAAACAATTTTTAATGTGAAAATATTGTCAGATGATGTAAGATTTTACCTTGAATGAAAATTAATACGCCTGTAAACAAGATATGAGGACTAGCCTTATAAAACAAGAACACATTATAGAAATCAATATTTCTGGAAATTATTTCTGAAAACAGTGACTTTAATATATATAGGATTATAAGTTCTTATTGTGATGTTGCCATAAATTTTTTTTAAATACACTTGTTTATACAATGGAAAAGTGGAATTAACTAGACAAGACTAATCAGCTTACTTGACAAGAGTCTTTGCCTGGGATGTGAATAAAATCTGTAGCGTTTGTGTCTGTAAATTTGAGAAGGGAGAAGAAATCATGATGGATGCAAAAAAACCTACACAAGTTATTTGAAAGCTGAAAAAAATCTCTAGACAGTTTACAATTTGATGGGAATGAAAAAAAAAAAAAGATTGAGAAGTGACTTGGTCTGAGTACCAAAATATCTTCCAGAGAAAAACATTGAGTCATTTTTCAGAAGTTAAATGAGATGCATTTAAATACAGGAAGGAAATCAGACCAAACCAACCAACCAACTAAAGAAAAAACAAATCCTGAGCCTTGAAGACATTAACCACTGGAAAAGTCTATATATGTTTGATATCCTGAGATCAAGACATAAAATGCTTCTACAACTCAGCACAACCTAACACAAACTTCTTAAGGCGTGGATGAAGCCCAACATCCTGTAGACTGCAGAAAATGAGGGTAGACATTCATAACCGTCTTGTCAATCCTTAGTCCTGTATCAGAACAATTGTCTCCTGATAGCCCTCATATTTGAAGTGTTTTAATTGGGCAGTGAAACAGATCTTGGTACTTCAACCTCCTGAAAGCTCTTTTTACTACAAGGCAAATGAGCATTCCCAAATGAGCTGCCAGATTCCCCAAGACTAGTGGAGTAATCTCTAGCAAAAAGAGATTAAAAAAATATCTGAGTATGTTAAAGCCACATATCTGTGCTTGCACAAAATACTTGCTTTCCATATTTATGAAATTCTGATCCATTTGGCTGTTAGCTTGTGATGCCTGCCAGAAACCCCAAACAGAGAACACAGGGAACAGAGTTAAAACCATGTAATAACAGGCCTCAGAAGAAATCCTAGTGGGCCAAGGTAGTTGTTGAAAGGCAATTTGTAGAAGAAAATTAGTTTTCCAGAAAGTAAATGGGAAATTGATTTGTCACTGGAAAAAGATCTGATTGTTTATTTCTTGATCCTTGTTTTGGGTAACCCTGGGTAGTCTGAGTAACATTCGCCATACAGGCTCCATATAAAATAAGAGGAAAAGAAAAAGGACTTTTTTTTCCTCTTGTGTACGTGTTGCAATGTTCTTCTGCAGTTACTAACGGGCAATATATTCTGTTTAGAGCACAGGTTTTATACCAAAGCCTTGTGAGACAGGAAAATTAATAGATTTCTTCAAAATAGTGACTACTAAACTGTAAGAGCTCAGAGGAAAAATTCTTAAAGATGTACCTAAAATCTAACTCTCTTGATAAGCCTTTTGAATCATTTGTATGTGGGCCACATTCATGACAGTCACCTCTATACATTTAAATGCTGCTGACATGAGTAAAGTGACTCAAAGATCTATGCAGGTATATACGTTGGAGTTCAGCTTGGTAATGGAATAGGGATTAGAGTTCCTCGTGAGAATGATTCCATTTGTAAAAACAAACTGAGCTTCAGTTCTGCCTTCAGTCCTTTTGTTGCTGGTACCATCAGGAATCAAGAATTGTGGAGAGGCACAAAGATGAAACAACAAAATAAACAAAACAGATTTTTTTGATGTTAATTTTTAGCCAGCAGCACTGTTTGCTAAGTGAGTCTTCACAGTTTTGTGGGATTCTTTTCCCACCTCATAACACTCCCATTATCCTAATTAGTTGTACCTAGATCTTGGATAATTGGGAGCTGTATAGGTATTTAGAAAGTTCATTTTTTTGCCCTAAGGAATACAGCTTTCAAAGAGTGGTTAAACTCAATATTAGCAAATACAAAGAAATCTAAAAAAAGTGTGGTTTTGTAGTAATGAGAGACATCTTGTGAACACCTACTGCAGCTATAAAATGTACTCATATTCTGTGAGATTTTTTTCAGGACTCAATCTAACCTTCCCTTGCAGTTCCTAGAGATTTTGTTTCTCATTCTTTGGTTAATACATTTTTGGTACAAAATGGAGATTAGTAAAGAAAGACAGTAAATATGTTTCAATCGAGGCTAGTTCATTATCCACTGAATTCATCTTCTCTGTGTGAGATACTAGTTTTCAGTCTCTTACCTGATCATTTAAAATAAGAAAATGTATCAAATTCTCTTATGTCTGAGTGGGCACTACAAAGACTAGAGGAGGTATAGTTTTAAGTAGATGAAGAAAATATGAAGCAAGTAAAAAAATACAGCTATACAATGTAGCCTGTCAGTAACAGAAGCATGTCAGGGAGTGCAGGAATGAATGTTAGTTGTATCAATTACTCATGCAGCTAATTCTTTTAAAAACAAGAATCTTGTTAAAATAGGACTTGAAAAATTAATGAAGCTTCCAGATGAACCACAAAATGTAGGATTCCAAAGACAAGTGGTGTAATTTAAAAGATATGTCAAAGGTGAGCGACTGCTAAAAACGCAAGGAAGAAAACCGATCTATAATAGCTACCATTTAGATACAGTGGAGAAAAAAAAGACTGCAGCACATGTCTCATTAACTCAGTCTGCCTCAAATCCCAATGAGAAGACAATGGAGATGTTATCTTTCACAAATAAATTAACTCATTTCTGTAATTATTTAGCTCTTATTTATGCAAAGGAGTACAAGGGAAGATGAACACAGAGAAACTGAAGCAGTGCATTCCACAAGTATGGCATTCCAAGCAAAATAAAGATTAGTAGTATTCTGAACATGCCATAGTACCTAAATTTACTATTGATTAAATAATCCAGCACAACCTGATCATTAAAGTTTAAGATAGCAAGCTCACTGGAAAACAATATGCAATTAAAAACACTATAATGTATCTCGACTAATTGTGACAGTATTTGCAGATGATTTTCATGATCTGAAGACACGGGCATAAAGAATTCATCAGTCCTTTGCTATTAGTAGTAGCAAAAATAAACAACTAAATATTGACAGGCACAACTAAGCTGTATCGGTTCAGAATCTGTCCCCTTCAGCAGCAGAGTTCCATCAGCTTCAGATTCATTATCTTTAACTAAGTTTTTATGGTAAGATGCCATTTTTTCTTCTAGAAGACTCAGTATTCCAATACTTTTACTTTTTCTTAATTTTTCAGTCATATTTTTTCATTTGAGTGCCCTTCATTTGCAGACATAAGTGACCTACCATGCTTTCTGGTGACCAGCTCTATCCATAGTTGTTTCTTTTGGTTCCATAGCTATGTACACATATTCTAGAAAACCTGCCTCTGAAGTGCGAGCTGTTAGCTCATTCAAAGGCCTAACTTGAAGCACATCATCATCAACGTGCCCTTAAAGCTTCTACATAAGCAGCAGACTTTTGAAAACCAAACAATAAACCAAGGCAATTCAATTCAACCTGGTCTAGAATAAGTACCTTGGAGCAAAGCTAAATTAAATGAGTGTCAGTAAGATAGTAAAACAGGTAAGCATATTTGAGTTAAAGGTTGGTTTGTTTTTTTTTTTATTTTAAAGTTCTTTGTTGAGTCCATTTAGTACTTCTACTTGCTAAAAAATAACGGTCATTAATGTTGTTCTACTATCTTTGCTGAGGACCAGGTAAACCTTTTTGATTTCTTACTTTGCAGGTTAGTTCTGGTAATTTGGGTATGTAGAAATAGAGATGAAACCCACATTGAGATATGCATATAGTTTAGGATACTAAAGACAAAGCCAATGGGCTCAAGGTGTACTTCTTATTTCATCTCTTGAACTGGAATTTCTCAAAAGTTTTTAGGAAACACAACTGCTGGACAACAGCAAAAGCAAGAAAATTTTCATTTTCTTGAGACGTATTATTTCTATATTGTGTTGCTGTTAACATTAAAGCAGAATTAGAGTGAAACTCATCAGGAACAGCTGCTAAGTGTTAAAGCTGCATCCCCTTCCAGACTGCTTATGGAATTTACCTGAAGCAATCCCTGAATAAATTTCCTATACATGCCATCAGATCCTAAGTTCTCAATCTATTTGCAGTCAGTATAGACTAGTGTACGGTTCAACTCTTCTTAAATTAAACAGCTGAAAGAAATTAGGCAGATCTGAGATTAGCTCAGTTGGTTACAGTGTAGTGTTAATAATGCCAAGGTTGTGGGTTCAACTCACAAATGAGCCATTCACTTTAGGTTTGGACTTGATGAGCCTTGTGGTTCCCATCCAACTCAGAGTAGTCTATGACCTTCTTTTGGAGAGCCATTTATTTCCATTGACTCTAAAAGGAAAGTAAATACTGTAAGCAGTACACAGCTATGAAGGAAACACCAAAAATTATCATAAATGTAGTAGCAGTAGAAGTATAGAAAAGCTGACTGAGTGCTGTGGAGGTGATCTATCCAAACCTAGATCAGGTCAGCTGTAGCTGTAGCTTTGTCTAGTGAGCCTTGGCAGCGTCCATGGATGGAGGTTCCTCACCCCTGCATAATCAGCTCCACTATTAAAAATCTTTTCTGATGGCTGGTATGAACTTACCAAGTCATAATATCTGACTACTGCCACTAGCCACTGCCATTTTACCATGGGTTTCTTTTAGCTTTTGTTTTTTTATTATAAACCTTTTCTAATCTTTATGTAAGCAAGGTTATTCTTCCTAAGATGTTCCAAATTTAAGTGATACAGAGCTGTCTCCCTTAAAGTTACCAACAAAGAGCTATTTTGCAGAGTATTTGTTTTCTTCAGACAAAAAATGTTTTGAATTGACAGACAATTTCTAAACCTGGGTAATTTGGCTACCAAATCCATACTAAGCCACATTTTTTAAAACTTAGTGGGCCAGATTCAAAGGCTGCACGGAACAAGCACGATATTTGACAGGATCTTCATTCTGAAAATATTGTTCCTTGCTACTCACAAGAAAAATTTCTACTTTTTGCTTTCTTGCAACTCTCTTTTGTTTTTGCAGGGTGCAGTAATAATATACAGTGTATATTTTAATATGAAGGTGTATATCATAGAAATGTAACCAAGTTACCACATCAGACTGGGTATATGAAGGAAAATATTTGGAAAGCCATTAGTTACTCTATTTTCAAGTCAAAAATCTATCCCTTGGAGGATTTTAGTGTATAAAGAATAAGTACTGGATACAGCTCTAGGTATATTCTGTCTTTCATTCTTTCTGGACCAGGCTTTTCAGTCAAATAGCATGTATTTTTAATCTATATGGACAAACACTTCATTATGGTGGGGTTTTGTAGGCAGGTCTGTGGGATAATTTCATTGACCTCTTGTTCCTCAGGCTGCATGAATTTCTGCTATTCAACATACATATTTCAAATCTTTCTTGAAGTATAGATATAAGGTACAAGGAAGAACATAATAAATGTATATGTTTTACATATTGGAGAAGTCAAACATCAAAATATAAACAATGATTAAATTTCTGATTTAAATCATGCAGGAAAAATATGGGAAGTGATGTGAAACAAATCCCAAGGAAATAACTCATTAAAAGTTATGCTAATTCTGGTCTGGTTTTGTCCAGGTCCTAGAGGACAAAATGACCTTCAGGATGCTGGAGTCAGTAACTTACTGCTGTCCATGATTGTAAGTTCAAACTGGGGCTTGTCTAACTCATGTACTTTTAACTTTAGCTTGTCATTAATGGTGAACATCTTTTGTCCTACAGTTTAAATAAATGCACAGTGAAGTCTAAAACTTGGGGCTATAGAATGTTTAACATCAAGAGAAATTATTCAATTAGTTTTAAAAAATAACTGAAGTGCCATGGCAATAAACCTCTCAAATATTCACTACAAACATTGTGTCAAATATGTGACTAGGTCACTGGTATGTGGCTTCTACATGTCTGTTATTAGTACAGATTATAATGCAATTCATCTATAAGAATTACAAAATCTTGGGCAACAGGTAATTGTCCTCCTTTAGTACCCAACAGGCTATAGAATCATAGAATGTCCTGGTTGGAAGGGACCTTAAAGATCATCCAATTCCAACCCCCCTGCCATGGGCAAGGACACCTTCCATGAGACCAGATTGCTCGAAGCTCCATCCAGCCTGGTCTTGAACACTTCCAGGGATGGGGCATCTGTGTTTTTAATTTCCTTCCTGATTGTTCTAGATTACAGTGATTGAAAAAGCTTATTAAATGTCTCTACCACCACCTAAAAAGTAAAAAATATATTTGGAAACTATAACTATCAGAAAATGTGTTGTTAGCAGGCTATGCCAATCCTAATGCCATGGCATTCTATCTTATAATCACACAGAATTTGCCTGTGATACTCTATATGATAATCCTTCTTTCCTTTTATTTTGCTTTTGTTTTACTCAGTACAAGATAAGAAAGCTAGTATAGGCACTCCTGCTAGGAAATTTTAGTTTCTTCAGTTTAAAAAAGAAGGAAAAAAAAAAGGGCTTTCTGATATTTTTTCATGTGTGTAGATATAAAGGTGTACTGCTATATTATTCAAAATGACAATAAAGGGCAATAGACATAAATATTCCATTTGAAGGAAGCAATGTTGCCAGCGGAGGTGGAGAGTGGATAATATCTTGGCTATGTCTATTCACTGGAATGGCCAAAACACTAAAGCTAAAAGAGAAGAGGAAGAAGCATGTGCCAAATTGGCACAAAATCGTTCTCCATTTGAGCTAATGAGAACTAACATGCAGAATGTGTATCCAAGAATACCCTCCAGAACAGCTCTCTAGTTTCACTTCTGCTCCAGCTGCACAGCTGTGTCCATCTCGTTTTGAAGTGGAATCATAAGCATAAATGCAATATTTTCCCCATAAGTAAGAACTTTTGCTTCTTTCCAATAATTCGGGACCATAGGCTGTAGTTGCATCTAGATTCAGTATTCAGATTCTAATTTATATGAGCTTTTCTACATCACAAATGAATGAAGCACATAGGACAGCATGGTTCAAAACATTGTACAAAATGTGTTAGGAAAGAATTCTAAGTAACAATTCCTCCATTTTTCTAGTCCTGCATAGTGGCATGCAATGAATTTCCTTAGGGATTCATTATCTCCCTTCTTAACTGAAGACATAGCAGTGAATTCAATCTAAGTATTTACATTTTTTTCTTGACTGTTCTTAGGCATTTTTCCTATCACTAACTAGACTCAAATAGTTGTAGAATTAAAAAGGCTTTATTCATGTAAATTTTCCAGGAGAGAACCGTCCAGATTCTCATCAATCCCTCCCTGAGACTGCTGGCACAATTTCCACATTAATCTTTTCCTTGCTATCTTCATCATATTTGGACTCAAAAGGTACAGTCTAAAAAATCAAATTTTTGCCATGCCATCCTTCAATGTATATACTTCTCCCTTTTCCTCTAAATATACTTGAACTATGTGTTGAAGAAATAATGTGTTTGAAATAATGCAACTATATGATCAACAAATGCTCTGTTACAAATGGACTGTAAATAAACAACCCCAACATTTAGTCAATGGCTCATGTGTGGTTGGCTTGTAAAATAAAAACAAAAATCTGTGCACCACAGGACATATGAGTACTTGCACAGTTAAAAGCCTGCAGATTTGTTTCAATTGAAAATCTCCAAAAAAGTTGCAGTAAGATTTGGAGATTTAGTATTAGGAGCAGAAGGTATTTTATAGTACAGTGTCATTAAACCATTAAAAATACATTCTGTGAGGGTAAGAGGGACAAGCTTGTCTCAAAGAAAGCGTACAAACTTTGATCTTCCCAGGAGAAAGGCACCAGGGCAGTTGTTTCCTGGAGTTGTGCTAGGAGAACAAAACAGCAGGAAACCCATCCATGCCAGAGAAGTTGCTGTCGAATCAGTTTTAAAGGCATGAAGGAGTCCAGACCAAACATTAAGTGGAAGGCACCTCACAGAGTTTTTCAAATGCCATGCTTCTATTGGCCTTTGTGGCATGATAAGGAGCTCCAGGGTTTATTTTCCCCACAGGGATACTTAGAATACGGTGTATTTTTGTGTGTTGGAGCATTCATAAAACAAAAAATGGACTTAAAGCCACACAAACAACAAATAGAATCAGTGGCAAAACATTACCCAAGAAACTCATCTGACATTTTTCTTAATGTGAAGGAAGGGAGAGATGTAAATTAAAGGGGCTAAATTCAGTGTACCATAATGCACCAGTCTTTAGTCTGTTTGCTCACACTGGCAAAGAGTAAAAGTCCAGTTCTCAGGCCTAACTATCACAAGATCAGGCTAATGCAAATGATATAAAGATAAATACATAAAGCCAATTCTATATGCAAATATATATAGTGATAAATGCACTGCACATTCATGCATTTTTCTAGATCTCCTGCTGCCATTTTTCTCTCAGAGCTGAGTTCTGAGTCAGTATTTTATACACATTTTCAATAGAAAATATCAAACCCAGAAATATTAAAAATTCTTGGTGTTCTTTCGGGGAAAACACATCTATTTTAAGCCTTCCATTTAGTGATTTGTTTTCAGAAGTCATTAACTGTAACCACGTAGAAATAAATGGAAGCTTTTTTCCAACTAGCTATTAGCTGAAAATTATAAATGAAGGAACTTCTGACATAGAGCGGATTGTTAGGAGTGTATATTTCAAATAGAAAATTTTCACACAATAGTATTTTCTAAGCATAAAAGCAATTAAATAACAACACAGTTGTTGTAGATTTACTGCCAATGATGTATGAAGAATTCATATGTCAGTGCATCCATTCCAGTTATTTGTTTACTTTTAGATTAGCTATTTATAATGATTAAACAGAGTTTTATTGAACAAAAACAATCCAGTGCAAGTAATACCAAAGTATTATGTCATTGATAAATGGCTTGGTAGTACTTAGAATATTGTACATGTCAAATATACAGTATCTGTGTTGAAAGTAAATCATGATTGCCTTTATTGCCTCAGGAATCTGCCTTCGGAAATGGACTACATTAATGATTGCTGGGAAAGAAGGTAGTCTACTTTGTACCCTTTGCAAATGGCTTGTTTCCATGGCAGGTTTGACTAAAGAACTATAAACAAAAAGAAAGAGCATATATTCAAATACAGAAATTGAATATATACTCATAAAAAATGTAACTATGTGAAAAAGCCAATTCCATCAAGGTTTTTGCATCAAGCAGTATTGAAAGTACCGGCACAATACTGGCACTTGCTTTCAGTGTGACTTTTGGCAATAATTTCAGACACACAGAAAAGGTAATATTCTTAGTGGTTTTGGTCAGTCAGGTAGAGGAATAGGAAAAAGCAAAGTGTGTTATTAACCATCCCCCTAATTTATAGTAATCCAATGCAACAGTATTTAAATGTGCAGAAAAGGGAATACAATAAATGTGAAGAACTCTTGCATAAATGACAGAGCTACTGGCTAACACCTGAGGTATGATTGCATACTGTTTGTAGCAAACAGTTGCAGGTCTTAGTCTTACAAATAAGTATACATTTTTTTCCTCTTCAATGGCTGGCTTGACTGGCTTTCTTACAAAGAATAATATGAGTGAGTGTTGCAGGGCTGAATTAAAAACAGATTATTTGTGCAGTTAGCTAGTGATCTACCCTTGTAGCATTGAGAATCAGTGTTGTTTCATTATTCTGCTTTCTCTTTTACCTGTGTTTAAAATGAAATTCAGAACCTGAAGTACCATCGGGATAAGGATTCTCTTTGCAAATAAAATGTGTTTCTTTTAATAATCTAATTTAAAAAATTTGTATAGTGTCTGGTGTTACAGTGTCCCTACTTTGCAACACGGATAAAACAGAAAATATCTTCCTTTTGCTGGGTACCTTTTATGCAAACTCTTCCTAAATGCCGGGAATTAATTTCTAAGATTAATCCTTGTTGTATGTTCTATAGAAACATTAGGAAGGTTTTAACCTAAAACTACTGTACAGGTAGAAGAAATGTTGGAGAGTGAGGTAAACAGCAGCAATATATTTTAGTTACTATTTAGCAGCCCACTGATAATCATTGCATTCAGTTTTAGGTTAGCAGGGGCTATTCTGGTAAAATGAAAGAAGAAAAAAAAAGCACATTAAATAAATAACATTTGTGCAGCCTTCTTTTACTGTTCAGAAATAAAGCAATGAACAAGCTAAAAGGAATCATCCAGGAATTTCAGGGTAGCACATCAGATTTCATCTTGCTATGATTTTTTGACAACCTCCATGGGAGGAGCTGAAAATATGACTGATGCTCCTGTGGGGGAATTATGCTGTTCTTGGTAGTTTTCCCTATAGCTTTCTCTATAATGTAACCTCATGTTGCAACTAGGAAATATTCAGAATGTTTTCCTGCTTTCTTTTAACAATCCAACAAATTAGATTATAAAAATCTTATACTATACTTTAACAAAGAAAAGAACAGGATGGTTTCATCCTTTTAAACCACAGCCACAAATTGAAAAACCATTATCTATGTAACTTAAAGAGCTCCATGCTTTAAAAGGTATCTATACTGGATAGAGCCAAATTAGTATTTCCAAAATTTATGCAGCTGTCCAAAAGGGAAATGCGGCTCTTGGTGAAATCCTCGACATACAACTGCTATGAAAGAAAAGAAGTATTCCAGAGCATCGATAGCCCTTGGATGCCCAGGCAATCAGTAAAAGTTAGCATCCATCCACACCTGGCAAAGTCTGCTTCTAAGGGAAGGAAGACAATGGAGAAAACAAAAGAACATCTCCAATTTTAATATTCATTCATTTTTTCATTATTTCCATTGTCATTGATATCTGTAGAATAATTTTAAAAAGTATTTTAGCTTTATACTTTGTTTTACACTGTTATATACTATGACAGCAACACATAATGATACCCAAACCGAACTTAAAGTTCTTGTTTTCTTTTGCTGGAATCAAGATGATAATTATTAATCCCTTTAATGAATAAAAAATACCCAAAATATAATGACTGGAAATGCATTTCTGTGGCTTCAATATGTAATTTGATATACTAGGAGTAGTATTGACAACAAACATATGTCTGACACCAATTTAATCACTATGCACTTGAAAGCTGTGTTTTTGTCTTCTTAGCACTTGCTCTGTAGAAAGTTGGAGACAATATTCTAAACCAATAATGAAAGCCCATCCCTCAGACACTGTACTCCTTAATTTTTTTTCTCTTCAGCAATCTTCTGGCTATCCTAAACCTGAGTAAGAGTGAGCTTTTGATGCATATTTTTTTCTTCAATTAATTTTGTCCAGTGCTTTTGAGCTGCAAGAATCTGGAGCAATGAGTTAGACAATTAAGGTGTACATGCCAGGAAAAATATTTTCCTGTGCTTGTTCCGTATCTCCTAGTCAATGAATTCATTTTCTACCCTAGTGTTTCATGCATTATGAGATAGAGTATATCATTATTTTGTATTTCATTTCAGTTAATACTCCTCATATGACCCATATCTGGAATACTGATACAAGTCAGGAAGTTCTGTGTACCGTCCTATTTCACATAATATTTTTTAAAAACAGGATTGATGATCTTTATTAGAAAAACAAGCTTACAACCATGCAAAAACCTGGGTGCACATTTTGCTCATAATGTAGCATAGCACAATTCTCTCAGGCATGACATGATGCCCAGCATTAATGACAGCAACATGACATTCCTCATATATTCTCCCTCTTTACATCTGTCATCACTGCTCTGAAAAATGAATACTTGATGAGGAGAGGAGGGGGAAAGGCTGACAAATAGACAGCTCACATTGCAGAAGCTTCTTGACAAACTCTCTGAGGAGCGCTGTGTCAAACCTCATGTCATGATCTGCATCAGTAGCCAATGCACAAGCAGACCAGAGGGAGAAAAAAGTCATATCCATGGGTGTGATGAAAGATTATTGCTTTACTATCTTTGTGTCTTTCACTGGGATGGTGTAACCATCCAATACACCTTATCTTCCAATTAAAAATACTACACTTCTGGGGAAGCTCTTTCTCCATTTTGTCAGTTTCTTTCTGATGTTCTTTCAGTGCTTGACAAAATGAGGATGATCATGAGTATAATGAAGTCAAGGGAATAAATCTGAGTAACACAAATAAGTGCTGTGTCAAAGATAATTCCCAATTTTTCTGTTCATCAACACATTGTGAGGCTACAGGCTAAAAGCTGGTGGGGTTTTTTAATGTCCTTTTACAAGGGCTGGATGAAGACTAATTGAAGAACTATTGATTTTCATGAAAAAGTTTAATTTGTTATAAACTTCAATAAGTTTCCAGTCATTTCCTCCCACTGCAGCTCTTTGATTCTCTACTCCCCAGCCCTATTATGAGTTTTAGAATTTTTAGTTCTCTGCATATTGTTTAACTCTTAAGAAATATCTTAAATAATGTTATATCAACCCTCACAAAGAACTGAAGATGTGATTGGACTTCATTCTTTCCTCAACTGTTTTTTTCACAAAATGTGGAAAAAAAGATGCAATCAAATAGAGCATAATTTGCTATTTTTCTGTGCAGAAATGCTGTTCTGTTACATGAATTTCAATGCAAAATGAACTATTTCATCATGTAGCTCATTTTATGAAGAACTGTGATTCCATCTTGAAGCAACTTTCTGATAAAAGCTAAGAAAACAAGGATACTTGTATTCTTCAGTTTCTGTATAGAGTCTTTCATCATTTTATCCTGTCTTATTTGGCTGCCCCTGCTTCTTGTTCTGACAGGTATAGCCAATAATTAGTTAAAATAAAATGTAAGAGACTATGTGACACAAAACTCCTCAGGAACATTTCTCTCACACAGGTTTGCATTTATTTAGTTGATTTATTTACCACAGAATGTCCTGTCACATCATAATGGTCATTCAAAAGCAGTGCAGTATTCTTGCCTATACAACCTGGTGAGCATAAAAAGGCAACTTTTTTCCAATAAGTCTGTACAATAGATACCCCAAAGACATTTCTCACTGAATGTTGCGAAATGTCAAATGTAATCTAATGGCAAGCCTGGTTATTAAAATGTTAGAAAGATACAATTGCCCATCTGTGTCCTCAACCATCAACTGCTCCATGACAGGCAGCCTTGAAATTAATCAAGTGTGTGCTGATGCTGATAGAAAGATGCTGAAGGGCTATCCCAAGAAAGAATCTAGTAATAAAATACCAGTACAAGGACTATTGTAGTTATTCATTATGGTATCTGGCAACAGGTGTTTTATGATTACTTTTTACACACAGGAAATCCAGAATATTGAATCCCTGGAGTTATTAGAAATGGTTTTTTTGCTGTGTTGTTGTACTCTGCATTCAGAGCTCTCACTGAAAAGTCATCATCTTATTGAAACAGGCATTACTGTAGTGAGCATTTAAACACAGACTCACATAAAAGACAATGAGCTATTTATAGAGCTATAAAAAAAAGGAGAATGTAAAGAAAGAAAACAATGAATCATCTGTGATAATGAGCTTGGCTGCCATGACTTCTGGTCTTGTTAATGTCACCTGTGCAGACAGAATTAAGATTGAAGACATCGGTGAAGCAAAAGAATCTTAAGGTATTTGAGGGAAAGAGGTAAGTCTAGAAAACTGTGTTAGCCAAATAATTAATTTAATGTATGTGGAACTGTGGCAAGATTCACTGGTTCAACACATCCCTTTTTAGAAATCTGTATAGAACAATTCCCTTTGCATTCCTAAAAAAATCTACAAAGACAGCACTCAAAAAAATTCACAGAAGACTAGAATGAAGGAGTGCAGAGATCTTTGATGAGTAAGAGATACAAGCTGAAATTAAAGAGCCCCACAGCCTAAGGAATCATCCCCAGAAAACTGTCTCATTATCTACATACCCTGGTAACTGTGAAACCTCAACAGAAGCAGACTATGCAGAAATTGTAGTATGACAGCAGGTATAGAGTTTGAACCTCTGGCTAAGAAAAGCATTTCTCTGGCAGAGACCATTGTGTCTTGTCTGTGTCTTGGGTATTTTGCGCAACCAGCATCCTGGTCTTCCTTACAGGTGCAAGTGAGCAGCCACACCTTTACTGTGAGTTAGAATCATGTTCAGGTAGAGAGTAATCTAATGTTTTCCTAAAGGTATCTGGTTTTGCACGTAATGAGACAATTGTTCAGGCCTTTGTGAAAATGCCAGTTGAATTGGGAAGCAGTTTAACCACTTCCCCAGGAGCCCAGATGCTCCATCTCTCTGCTTGGGAAAACACGTGGGTGTAGTTACAGTTGCCAATATTGTCCAGTTCTCCATATGTCACCACAGTGTAGATGGGGCCATTTCACTGTGCTGGCAAACCACATACCTTAAGATAAATTCATAGCCATATCAGCTGGATGCTTGCTTTGGAGCTACTATTGAAATTGGACTTAGGACTCAGTAATTTACAACCTTTTTTTCCTATCGATTTGTGCAATCCTTGGTTTGTTCCAAACTGATTTAACTGTGGCATTATTTGTTTGCTCTTATCGCGTAAAAAGACAAAATGAAAATCAAACCAAAAACCAAAAAATACCCAGCTCTCAGTGAAGTTTTCCTTGAATTTGTCTCCGTGATTTCATGCCATGAAAATTCACATCTTGAGAACCACTTACAGTTCTGGTCTCAGGGGTTTGTGAAGATAGAGAGAAGGTACAGGAAAGTATAAGAGCAATGATTGTGATCAAAAGGATAGAGTAGTTCTATGATGTGAGACTGAAAGATCTTTGCTCTGGGAGGAAAAGGCTGAGGGCATAGTCTCAGGTTTATAGAATCATGAAGATAGTAGACGAGGTGAATGCCAAACAATTATTCACCAAGTCGCATAAGATTTTGGAGCTGGTCAGACTTTAATTTGAAACTCGCTTTCCAGAATTTTACGAGGGGGGCTGGGCTGCGCTGGGCCCGAGCTGGGTGCAGAAGGCAGTCCCTGTGGGATAAACAGCTGCAGGAATACAGGGGCTATAGGAGCAGACTGCACCCCTTCCCTAGGAGGAGGGGCAAGGGAGAAGTCTGGGTGAGAAATGGTCCAAGATGGAGAAGAAAGAAACCCCAGCATAAATGCCACAGTTCCTCATTACAAAGACCTGGGCGGGGGGGAATGGCTTGTCACAAATTCTGCACCCCACCCCCATTTTTGGGGAAGGCTGATACTATATGGTATAGGATGCAGAGGGATATCAGAAGGGGGAGAAAAATTCCAGGGAAAAGGGTTGGATACAAGTAAGGTCTTTTGCAAAATAGAAATAATTGTAACTAATGTTATTACTAAATATTTCCCAATTTTGATAACTTGACATTAATTGAACACAAACATGAATTGTTTGTGGAGTATTTGCTCCATATATGACACATTCCTTTTTGCTTATTTCAAGGTTTTGGGTGCTACACTGCCTCTTCTCCCAGAGTCCTTCTGTGCAGAGAAGTGAGGGAGTCTGATGGTGGCAATTTCTGTCTCTTTCTGTAGTGTGAGTCACATGCACTGAAGCTGCTGCTACAACTCATGTCTTTGGATACTGTTGAAGGATGTTTGATCCGGGTGCTCATGACTGTGGAGGTGGGCAATAAAAATAGTGGTGATTCCTGTAGTCCTGATGGAGGAAGGTTTCAGCAGCTGTATTTGATTCTTCTTGATCTAAGGAAGGTGGTGCAAGAGAAGAGCTTCTGCAGAAACTGCTGCTCCTGCTGTTGATGTGCTCAGTGGGGTCGTCACAAAGACCCAGAGAAATCAAGGGATCAGTCCTTCTCTCCCTGCATTTCTTTTGGGCTCTGAAACATGTGTGGGCATGGAAACATAGCCTAATATGCTCCTCCTAAGTATCTAAGTATGGTGGTAGTTTGAGACTGCTGGAGACAGAGAACTGTGCTAGAAAGGCCAGTGTTTAGTGTAGCTGTGAATTCCTAATGATTTTGCTCCTGTTTTTCATTCCTATACATTTAATCAGTCCAGTATAGTAAAACAGATTATGTTCATAATGGGAGCTAAAAGGGACACCCATGCTACCCGCTATGATGATCTCAAAATACAGATTATTAACTATTGCTTAAATGGCCTGGGAAAATGTCTTGACCAGAAAAAAGTGTATCAGGTTCATTATTTCAGAAAAAAAAAGAAAAAAGGCCTGAATACCCAAAGTCTATGCTTCATTCAGTACAGTTGCTTTCAAACGCAAATGCAAATATTTCTCTGAAAAGAAATTACTGAAAGCACTTTGTTGAAGCTTGGCAATTAAATGTACTTACTAGGAAATTAAATATATGACATTCTAAAAGTATACTTAAGCTGTCATGTTGGTGTAGTTTATGTATTAAAATCATACCTCTGGCCTACCAGCTGTTTCCATGGCAATTAATTCACAATAGGTGACCTCCTTAATTTTGCAAAGTAAAGGTTCTTATGTTTGTAAGAGGAGTACTTGGATACTCTTTATGTGGTCTACTCATGTTCTATTGTTTAACAACTATTGACTGTGCCCTTTGTTTTTTCTTTAAGCAAATTACTGGCAAAAAAACGACAGGATGGATATCGAGATTCTTAGATCTGTTTCTTAATAATACAGTTGTTACATGCATTTGAGGAATTTTAAAGATCAATCCCGTACATAAACACAGGGACACAACCACAGAAAAATATACAGAGCCTTTAAGGTCAGGTTGGATGGAGCTCAGAGCAAGCTGGTCTAGTGGAAAGTGTCCCTGCCTATGTCAGTGGGCTGGAAATAGATGATATTTAATGTTCCTTCCAACCCATTCTGTGATTCTGTGGTTCTACAATGTCCACATGTATCCCTACACATATAGAGAGACAGAAACAAAGAACATACCACTTTCTTCAGGAAAATTAGTTGATGCTCTTTTTTAAACAAGGTTAAATTGTGGGAGTGTCACTCAATCATATACCATGGAGAGGAAACCATGGTCACCTTTTCATTAGCCCACGTACATTTTAGCAGCAGAGCTTTAAGAGGTGAAGCAAAGTCTTTAAATAGCAGTAGGTTTGTACTAGATAACAAAATTAATCTTGAGATTAGCATGCAGACACCAAGCAATATTCATGTTAGACATGGTGTAATGACATTTATAGCCACATATTTCACTAGTGCTGAGTTTTTTGTTTGATTTTTTCTATTACAGGATTTGTACTTACGGATTTTAGCTCTGTGAAAAGCTAAGTTTCCTAGAAACTTATGTCTGTGGGTTGGGAGGGAGAACTGTCTAAGAAATAAATGGTGAAGATTTATCAATAACAAAGGAGGGATAAATCAGATATACATCAAATAAACAATTAGAATTAAGCAATTCTAGTCTAATGGCTAGAATACTGGGTTTATAGCTAGACAGTAAAGATGCCCTTTTAATGCTACCTGTCTCAGACAGTGAGTGCTGCGCCAAGTATACAGACAATTACACAGTTTAGAACACATATTTGTCTTCCTTAGTAAGTTATCTCTCTGAAAATAACATTAAAAAAATCTAGCATTATGAGTTTTACAAAAGGTTATATTTCTACATAACTGTTTTAATTTTAGAATACTTTATTCTTGACACAGGTCTGCATTCCCAACCTTGTGGCTTCTCTGTGCTCCTGACAGCCTGTGCTGTCTCGAGGACAACGGGGCCATGTGTGATGCTGGCTTGAGCAACTGAAAACCTTCCCTACACTGCTTCCGAAGTGCCACAAAGCCATTCCCCTGCTGCCACCTCCCCAAAAGTACTACATGGAGCTACATGAGACCAAAGTAGAGGCATCTCTGCTTGCCCAGGTGCTCTCCTGTTTTCTCATTCTGCAACATGCTGTCAAAACATTAATAGACAAAAAAACCCCCTTAAGTGAGATCCTGAACCCAGAAACAGAGATGAAAATCTTCTTGTCAGCTGTTCAGGCCCCTGGGCCGTCTGATCTCTTTTAATAATCTGCCTATATCCAGCACGATGTCACCCTTCTTTTTCTCCTTACCTATTACAGACTTCTCTCTCTGTTGCTGCTACCACTGTTTCCTCATGCTTTCATTGCTTCCCTATGCATGTTTTATAGTAAGAGCCATTTAATCTTTCAAAATAAATAATGTTTTCTATTTTGAACCTTAACACTGTGAATTTTGGGGAACCTTAGACTAATGAGCTGGAATTTCTTCTTAAAAAATCAAATTCATACTTAAAAGTTGAAGATTCTGCAGCAGTTAAGGCATAAAAATCCTTCTGCTCCTATCTAGTTTTGTTCTTTTGATCTTGACATTTGCAAAAACAACAATTTTAAAAGAGCAGAGTGCATGATGTGGAGAAGAAATACATTTGAGGTTTTGTAGGCAGGCAGTGTTGACTTTTAGGTAGAATTTATATACAATACAGGGTTCGCCCAGCTAGTTGCATTAAAATTCTCTGTTAATAACAACCTTAATTTCCATTTTCTACACCAAAGAGCAACTTTGATATTGGAAAAAATAATTTCTTTAAGGGGTGGAAAAGACCCAGCTTTTCACCCTACAACTGCTTTAGTAATTTTCTTAACAACAGTTTAAATAGCTAATCATGTCTTCATCCTCTAAAAGTGGCCTTATAAAATCGCAAAATAAAATCTCTTTCAGAATTATTATTTATTAAAGACAACATTTTCCCTAAGATCATAAAATGTATGAACTCAGGTAGAGAGCCTTTTCAGAATTTCGTTAGGTACTTTGGGACACCTGGAAAGGTATGAAAGTTTTGTAACAAAAGCCTAAGCCAGCCAGGACTGGGCACACAACAGGCCCTTTTAAAATTATTTAAAAATTAACTATTTTTTCATAGCCTAATTCTGTTGGTGTGGGATGGAGACACATGGTGTACATCATAAATAGGACACATCTGTTTGAATTAAGTTGTTTCTGTGCTATGGGAAAACCAACGCCTTTTTTTTCGGTCTCATCCACATGAATTGGTAAAACTCTAAATCTTGTGTGTGTATGCTCATTTTCTGTGTTTTCACTGACACTTCTTTTTATCCCTCAAGGTAGTACTGAAATGCTCAACATAGGTCAAGCATTTTTTAGTTTCACACAAATTTTTATTACTGTTTGTTTTCTTCAGTCTATTTATTTCATTTGGATTAGCATCTTGTAGTGTTAAAAGAATACATTATGAGTACCTGGGTGAATCCACTGTAGCGTATTCCCAAGAACAAAGCCTTTAATTTTGAACATTAGAATGTGGTCAGTTGTTTTCTTTATACATTCTGTCTTCAAAGGGCTCAGGTCAGGAGTGCTGGGGCTGTCTGAGGCACTGGTTTTGCTTGCCAAGACTCTGAAGGATTTCTAAGCTACATTGTGCAGTCATTTTATATTCAAAGTAATGCTAAAAATAGCAAAATATTAAACATATAAAAATATTTATATTATCAATAGACATTTCTTCCTCAAATATTACTTACTTTAAAAATCTATTCCACTATCACAGTAGTTTATGTAAAATTGCATCATGTCAGTCTGAGTTTGTACCTAAAGAAAAGCTAATTCTGAGTGGCCAAAGGAAAGAAGGATGCACAGGTAGCTTCTGAGTCACTGTAGTTTATACTCAGAAATACAAGAACCAAGCATTTATAATCAGTGTTAATGACATCCAAAGACTAAATAATAGTTAACATCTTCCTATGGAATAAACTTCTAAACAAAATCCATGCCTATTTTCTCATGAACAAATATTATCCACAGTACTATGCATAATCTCTTAGGATGTCTTTACTGCTTCGTGTCAGCCCTCTGTCAGCACCATTTAACTCCCTGAAAATGCAGCCCACAAAGAATAGCCCTTAACATTTGTAGAGACTGGTATTTTAATTTATGGAATGGGCAACATTTTCCATATGAATTCCTAGGCAAACCTGTAATAATACATCAAAAGGGGAAAATTACATTGTTTTACATAGCTCTAAAAAGATTTTAAAATTTTATATCAAGCTATTGGATAAGTATTTCACATGATACTTGAAATAGTTAATAAGTATACATAATTTATATTGTTATTGATAGTGACTGTAATCAAAATGGCTGTGTGACAGACAGAAACTTTCATTTGAGGGAAAACATACTTAAATTTCTCACTTTCCTTCCTTCTTTTATTTTCTTCAAGAGCAGGGGAAAAAAAGAATAAAAAACCTGAAAAAGAATTCTTTTTTTTCTTTGGTTCACACAAATTAAAGTTTTATATGGAATGATTTCCCTTCCTGAACCTTACCGAACCGAACCAAACCTTCCCTTCCTTTTTTATTTCCTTCTCTTTTCCCCTCAATTATATTTTTAATGACAATATTTTTGTTATGGTGCAGACGTAAAAAATATATTTTTTTTCAAATGGCACAATAAATGTGCATTTTTCCATTTTTCCTGGAATTTAGAAAGGTCTCATAAAAAATAGTCATTACATTATGTGTTTTCCCACTGTTTGTCTCCTTTGATGAAGTTCAGACTTATTTTCAAACTCAGAAACATGATATGTAATTTTTTTGTTTTAAGATGAATCATTGCAGCTGATGAAAAGACCAGTAGAATCAGAGTGACATTTTAAAACATGCATTTAATTGATTTAGCTCCATATTTCACTGTACATCATTGATTTTGCAGAGGGTCACATATCTATAACCTGAACTTTTCATTTGAGACACTGTTAGAGCAAGGGCATAAATGGGACTCAGAGTTATGAGACTGCTTTAGCATTTAACTTGTTTCTGTTATTTCATAAATATTATTTTATATTAACCTTCACTTAGAAAAGTTCAAAAGAAGAAACATGATATTTTTCCTCAGGGAAAATGTTTAAATTATGTCATAGAACTGGTTTTGGTTAATCACGAGGTGAATTTTTAAGTTAAATTAAAAATAATATATCCCCAGTAATAATAAAAATGCAATGGAAGTGAAAAAATCTACCTTGATGTACTAATACAGCTGAGAGTTACTTAAAATAAGATTGCAATGTAGAAAATTGATACTTAAAGACAGCTGACATGTTGTTTTTATTCTTCAAATCTTTCCCCAGTGTGACATTTCTGGATACTCAACTCCACTGGAATAAGAGGCACCTTCCTCCTACCAGGAAATGCTTGCTGAATTGTGAACTTCTGAAACTGTCGCTACATTCATTTCATATTCTCTCTATCTGCTTTTATGTTTCTTGATTGCTATTTTCTCTTATTCAGATTTTACTTTCTAATATTTTTTTGAAATTTGATTTACATTATTATTATAGTATTGCTTTCCACTTACAGTATTATGCTTTTTCAAAATCCCAGGCAATTATATTGGTCAATAATGCTTTTTACATGTCTGCTTTCAGTAAAGAGGAGGAATTGCTTCTAACTTTGAGGAGATACATTTCAAGCTACTTACAATAATTTGGATGACAGTAAAGTTAAAGTGCTTACTGACTAATGAACATGCAATCTTAATGCTGCCTTCAGCTTAGATCCCATTTTCAAGCTTGTGAGTGGCTGATCTTACCCATATGCACACAACTGTGTGGAGTTTAAACTAATAACTAATGGTGGATTTTATCCTGATGAATTTATGTTGCATACCTGAAAGGAGCCTACAAGAAAGTTGGATGGAGAGAGATTAATTGCAAGGGTATAGAGTGACAGGACAAGAGGGAATGGCTTCAAACTGACAGAGAGTAGGCTTAGATTGGATATTAGGAAAAAAAAATTCTTTCCTGTGAAGGTGGTGAGGACCTGGCATAGGTTGCTCAGAGAAGCTGTGGCTGCCCCATCCCGGGAAGTGTTCAAGGCCAGGCTGGATGGGGGTCTGAGCATCCTGGTCTGGTGGGACGTGTCCCTATGGCAGGCGGGTTGAGACTAAATGGTCTTTTATGTCCCTACCAACTCAGGCCATTCTGTGATTCTGTACCAGAGTGGTGCTTTGCCCATGTTTAGAACCTGCTTTTCAAATCAGTTTGAAAAATAGTAAATGGAGTATTTGCTGCTGTTTTTATTTCTGAGGATACATTTCTCATGGAATACTCACTTTGGGAATTTTGGAAGGTTTTGAAGCTAGTATCTCAGAAATCACTGACAAGGCATCCAGGGATGCTAAGATGCAAATGCATGGATTCTGAATACAAGGAAAGTAATAGGAAAGAGAAACAACCTCCTCTAACCCTGTGGAGGTAGAAACTAATTCACTGAGCAATGGAGCTGGTGAAGAGTCTAGAGAGTGTTGTATGAGTAGATGGGGATGTTTAGCCTGGAGAAAAGAAGGCTCAGGGGAGACCTTACTGAAGTTCAGGCTGGACATCAGGAAGGTTTTTTTCACTAAATGGGTTGTCAAGCATTGGAACAGACTGCCCAGGGAGATGGTGAAGTCACCATCCCTGGAAGTGGTCAAGAAATAATTGGAGGTGACACTCAGTGCCATGCTCTGGATGACAAGGTTGGACTTGATGATCTTCGAGGTCTTTTCCAACCTAAATGATTCGGTGATTTTATATTTCAGCTGAGGTAGATGCTGAGGTTTGAGGTTTTCACTTTGAAGCTCTGAGATTTGAACAAAACTTGATACTGAATTATTAAAGCAATGATACAGTAAATCTTATATTATGAAACAAATCTGCACAGGGCCGTAAGACTGGTAGAAAAGAATCAAAGACATGTTAGTCTGACCATGATAGTACATAAAACGTCAGGAGAGATTTTTGAGCTTTCAAAGAGTGGAAGAAATTAAGACAAATTGACCACTTTACAAGATCCTGTCAAAAGCATTTTTGCAATTCTGGAAAGTTAATTCTTTCCCTAAAAAGGCTATTTTAATCTGGAACAGACACAGTAAAAGAAATAAGCAGAAAAGAGAGCGTTTTTATGGTTGGAAAATGTACCTTGTAGCAAAAAGAGGGAAAGATGTTCTATGTGTGTAATATATTGAGTAAGGGGAAGGTGAGATGAGGGAACAGAAGCTTTATTGAAACATATTATTTAGACAAGAAAAGAGAGGAAAATTAGATTAATTAAATTTAGGTAGGAATGAGTACAGCTGAGGACAGCTTTGTAACCACCAAAGTAGTGAGATTTTATGAGAAATTCCTGTAACAGAACACTTTTAAAGTTAGGCTTGACCCATTTATGTAAAGGATGATAATTTTTGTAATAAGGGGGTAGAGGGTGTGATTTGTGTAGGTGGGATGACAGAAAATCTATTTCAGGTTTACGTTTTTAAATCTCATGGAGGAACTTCTGGGTCTGCTCTAGAAACTTACTGATTAAGGAAACTTACTGATTTCCTTACTGGTAAGGAAAAAAAAAAGGAATATTTCTGAGAGCACCTTTTGCTTGATATTTGTTTGATAAATTACTGATTTATTTTCTTCCAGGGGATACCATTAGTCCCTGGAATAAATAGAGAATCTGTAAGGTGTTAGAGAACAACAATATGCTCTTATAGTCTCTAACAGAAAAAAAATCCAATTCATTCACTGTTCCTATAGTAAATTTGGAGACTAGGGACTAGTAGCTGGATGGTAAGTTGTTCATTTGTTCCGGCCCTGTATGGTCCAGTATAATAAACAATTTTACCTTTTCCAAGGAAGAGTTCCTGGGTGATAGCAGTGCAGTGAATACACTGTGCAACTATTCTGCTGCATCCCTCTGTACTGCAAGTGTGTTTGCCCTTGAATTTCACCAGACTCACTATGAAACTGCATAGAGAGTGTGAGTTCCGTTTGCTCGCTCAGATTTTTCCCATTTGATCAAGAATGTTCAGTTATTCATCTTTTTTGATGGAAAATATATTCATTATATTCAACTGAACAGAGACAGCTTCATAAATAATTATTTAGTAGCTTAGTACAAACATACTGTTGAATGGACTATTAAGAGGGATGTTAAATTAATTGCTCTGCCATTTCTAACCCTGATTTTTTTTTGAGCAGTCAAAAATTATAATTGACAGGAAATCTGATGCCATCAAAAGTAGTGAGAAACATTAACTTCTTTCAGTAAGAAAGACTATGATCAATTTTTTTTGGCATCTTGAATAGGACAATCATTTAAAAAGTCATTCTTTAAAGCCATTTCTCACTTCCTTTATTCTTGTGGCCATCAAAACAAATGCTTTTATGTTTAAGATGAAAGAAAATATGTTTCTGTTTAATCATTCTGAAGAGCTTTTCTTTAATATTTAGGCTTTAAAATACTGAGTGCAAATATTAAAGTTTTCTTTCAGGTGAAAATCTGAAAATTTGGGGGGACTTATGTGTTAAACTTCAGGCTTTAACAGCATCCAGCAACCCAGTACCAACACCAATACGTTTTCATATTTTTGCACACATGATCAGAAGACTTAAGACCTGCAATTTCATATTATTCAATATTAATCTGATCTCTTCCCCATGACTGTCAAAGGTAAAATACCTACTCCATGGTAATAATAAAACTTTTTCCATAATGGATATGACATGAGCATAAATACAATTTCAGTATTAAATAAAACTCACAGATAACACATACCAAGTAGGTATTAATTCAGAATTAATTCAGAATTTTATTTTTCCCCTTTCATTATGCCCATGTGGCTGTGTAACTATATACTTCATGTGATCATCAAACTACCAATCTCACTTAATTTTTCAAAGATTCTTGCTGGACAATTGATCTTCTTTCAACCTGTGCTAAGTACCATTAGCATTTATGGGAGTTGTAGTACCTACGGTAAAGACAGCAAAACACCTAATATTCATTTGGTTTTGATCTTTTCAAGTATTAACCAAGCTGCATTGAAAATTTTGTCATGGTTATCTAGTAAAATCACAGAATAAAACATGATTTTATGATTCTGATATTAAAAATATGCAAACGAAGAAAGTATCAGCAGTGTGAGTGAAGGTAGTGAGTATGGATCTAAACAATCCATCACCCAAAAAGCTTGTCTTCCACATGTTGAGCTTGTAGCATTCAGTATATTTTTCTTCCTTTATAGTGGTTGGAAGGTAAAGAACGAGGATGCCTTGTATAAGAAGTTTCCTCAACTTATATTTGTTAATGCAATTGAATCCTCTATCCTTTTTCTAATACATGTGAAGTATTTGCTTTCCCATTTGTAAATTTTTATTCTAGCTTGAGAGTCCCAGAAGAAATTTTAATAGCTGACCCTTTGGACACGTGTTGTGACTCTAGCAGTGTATTAATTTTGTTTCCATAGGAGGTCTTTAGCTTTTAGCCTTGTGCGACAATACGATAAATAGGTTACTTGGTTATAATTAATGTTTCTTTAAATAGGCCATCAGAGTATAAAATCTAACATCAATGGTAATTAATTGGCACTTAAGCAAAAATTCAACAATTCCCTTGTTAGACTCATAAAGGCATCAGCTTTGTCTGCAATTATCAGTGCCAGGCTTATTCCATTCTAAGGAATGTAGAAAACACAGTGTATGATGTCTATTTCACTATGGCTTTAAGTTACTTTCTACAATAAGAGAGAAGGATTTCAAAGGGGTGTATAACTTCATTGTTTTTCACTTTAAATTATCATTAGTAGAAGACACTTTATGACCTGATTCTACTCCAATATTCTACCAATCTCTTCTACGGGCCTAAACCCATTACAAATTCTTTAAAATACAACTCAAGTGGCTGGCATTGCAAACATAGTTTTAATATATTCTGACAGATTTTTAAGAGACACCAGAGTAATAATTGCCCTGGTTGATATTCAGGAGTCATTACATTATGAAAAAATATATAGCTGTTATTTTTATTCATAGGACAAGGCATAGGTTTTGTGTTTGGTTTTGATTTCTTTTTGACACTAAGACTGTGAAGAGGAAACAGAAGTGTCTTAATATTATATGAACATTAACTAATTTACTCATTACAGTGGTGTTGAAGTCATTTGCCATTACCAGCAGAAAGGTGATAGGCTGTTGGTTTCCCTACCTATGCAGGTCCCAGGGAATAGCTGGGATGGCCTTGCCCTGAGCTGCGTTCCAAGGGGAAAGGGAGAATGTTGGATTAAGAAATAGCAAAAATTGTCAAGTATAGGATGTAGGAGACATTGGAAGGGTGATCACAATACCAAGGAAAATTAGTAGATGCTAGGTTCGGCTTTAAACAAAAAAAAAAGGTATTGAAATTTTCCATGTATCATACTATACACTTTTGAACTGTTAAAACATGAATTTGATTGACAATACATTGTTAATCAATGTATGCTCCACATACACGTCCCGTGTTCCCTTCTGGTCTTCGCAAGATACCATGCATAAAAAAATATTATGCAATATTTTATTAGATTGTGACGTGAAAGGAAGATGTAGAATTTCTCTGCCACTTATATTATGTAAGATGCTGTTGGCATGCTGTAGACAAATAGTCCCAGAGGCACAGGTGCATTGAGAAATCCAACTGAATGTTTATCCAATGTCATTTAAGAAAATGATTGAATTAAAACAAATTTATATGACAACATGAGGTGATCTTGTATATGTGATGATAGCACTAGGAAAAGACACAAATACCTCTGTGGAAAAGAATAACCTTAATTCTGGTTTTAACATTGATTTTTAACCAAGTAGTGAGGAATAAGTTGCTGTAATATGGCTGCTGAGGGTGATTTGAGGTTCTTTAACATACAGTGCCTGGTGTTCAGCAGCTAGTACAGGAAAGCCTGGCTCTGCCATAGGCATGTGTGGTGGGCATATCCCACACACCATATCCCATATGGACCAGTTCAGGGGCTACATGTTCTGGTTTGGTAGATGAACCCCACAGAGTTTGAATTGGGGTAACCAAAACAGCACTTGTTTCAAAGGAGTCCTGAGGACCTTAGGGAAACATCTTCCTGGGCATTATTTCTCAGTAAAAACATATTTTATATAAAAATATTTGATTAGAAATCATTCTCCTTTGTTCAAATTAGCGAGTCTCTGGAGAGACTAGAAACAATATTAAGGTGGCTAAGAAAATGTATTTACCAGAGGCTGATCCAAATGAACGCTGTCTTCCAGTGCTTTTTTGCCATAGTGTCCACTGATCTACCCCACCTCTTCATATAACTAAATATTCCCCTATGTCTGATAAGCAGCCAAACACTTCTACTCTTCATAAATTTGCTATGTCTTGGGGGCATCCAATGAGGCTTAGGGCATGAGAGACTGTGGATGATTGTTTTTTCCAGCTGTATGACCACACAGTGTATTAATACTAATGAAGTCTCTCAGTTTCATCCGGCTGATGCAAATCCAAAGGGATGCAATGCCTTCTTTAGGTCTGCCACCAGTACAAGTTATTTAATTAGATCAGAACATTATTCAATAACAGCAGAACTTGTGTGTCAGCCCCACACATTGTTCATGGTAGTCACAACTGCAGTGAAAAAGTTGAACTGATTTTCTGACATTTTAAATGCTTTTGTAAAGAAACATTTTAAATGTTTTAGCACACAGTTTATCCTCTGTATAAATACACATTTTAGTGAATTAGTAGGAGGACCCAGTTACCATGAAGCTTATATAGATTTACCTCACTTTCTAAACCTGTTTATCCTTAAGTTTTGGGTTCTTTAGTTCTTTCATAAAATCTGCAGGCGACAGAATATTTGACTTTATTTACTTATTAGATTAAAAAATGGATTTGGAACATATCTTTGGGACCCATATCTTTGGTCTTATGCATGTCTCCAGGACTTATCTGACCAAAACTGATTTTTTCAGATGCATTGAAACAGAATTGTCAGGCAAAAAGGATCACATGTTTGCACCTAAAAGACAGTTTCTTAGCTGGTAGTACATGCCTTTAAGTCAATTCCAGTTTAAGTTAAATCCAGTTTAATTTTTAAGATTCCAGAATGTATTTAAGGCTTATCAACTTAGTAGATTATTAAAAAGTAAGTTAATAAAATAGATGAGCTTAGGATAGCACCAAAAACAACAAAAGAAAAAAAAAAAAGAATCATGTACTAGACTTTATTTGCATCAAAAATTATGAACAACTGAAATTTACATTTTAAAATAAGGTCATGCTTGGCCATACATTTCTGTGAAATTTAACATCAAGCTTTCCCATATATGTGCAAGAATATAAGAATTTGGTTTTCTTTTTTTTTTTTTTTTCCAAAGAAAGCTATACAAGCTTTGAAGTATAAAATAATCCCATTTAGCATGGACAGATGAAAGTATTCATGAATAAGTACACAGAACTTGTAAATCTAGCATTTAGAATAAAAACACACTTCACTGTCTTGGCATAAATCATTCAGTGTGCAAGACCTTCTGGGGCGAAGGAGGAAGAGGAGAGAAAATGAGTTAGAGAAATTTGCTGGTTTTAAAAATTAGTTAGCAATAAGGCAGCATTGGAGATGAAGAAAACTGATGTAAAGGCATCTGATGACAGGCAAAAACCCCGGGTATTATTCACTCATATTTAAAACAAGCCATCAGTCAAGACATCTGCATTCAATTGTCTTTGAGTAGACTTGTTCAGTCCCATCGTCTCCTTTCCTATGGCCTTACTTACAGGAATTTGCATTCACCTTTGCAGTTTATTTGAACAGAAGCTGGAAATTTTTTCCTTTTTCCTCATGAATTTTTTGTTTATGTAGAATCAGATGTTGGGATTCTTTCATTGGAGGAACTGTTTATTTATCCCCAGAACAGAATATCCAAGGAAGTTGTAGATGACCCATCCCTGGAAGTGTTCAAGGCCAGGTTGGATGGAGCTCTGAGCAATCTGGTTAGTGGAAGGTGATCCTGCCCATGGCAGGGGGTTTGGAACTGGAGGAACTTAAAGGTCTCTTCCAACCCAAACCACTCTTTGAGTCCAAGATTGTACAGTCACTCTCTGGTTTATATTAACTGCATGTCCTTAGGTCATACCTCAGTTTTCTAGAAACACTCTTCCTGGGGGGGTTTCTTTACTTATGAATAGAAATGATGAGAGAACAAATACATTTCCAGACATAAGACATATTCTTTTCTTTCATTTTGAAATATTTATGTGAGCACAGCTTTGGTGTAAATATACTTACAAATTCTATTAAAAGAAGGGTTAATATTTACATGCACCAGCAGTCACTTTTGGGATAACATGGATACAGTTACAATTTTTAACTTTAGAAGTTATTTTTCTACAAAGGTGAAAATTTGCTTTGAATATGCTAATTTTTTTTTTCCTTCAGACAGAATTGCATTTATATAAGCATTTCTAAGAATCTGCTGCTTTGGAAACACCAGTTAGTCTTAATGCAGTGTTATGCACGCTGTCTACAAACCTATATTTTGTTACTACCTAAACTATTTTGTTTAATGTTTACCCTTCCTAATATTAAAGGATGTTAAGGTGTTATTAAAGATATCCTAGGAACAAAGGCAAGAAAAATGAAATTCTTTAAAGTGGAGAAAACCCCTTGCCACTAAGATAAATAACATTACACTAATACTTTTATTTTACTAGAGAAGCATGTAGAGTAAATCAACCTGCAGAAAGGTGAATTGTGTACCCAGCTTTACACATCATAGCATGCATAAAGTAGTATACAGTGTAAATTAAGTAATAGATATTTAGAGATGTGTGAAGAAGTTAATCAACATTTTAACGACAAAGAAACAGAGAAGCAAAATGGATTAGGAAAGGACTGGAATAGATTCAATCTCCTACAGAGGATCCTTCAACCCTTTAAAAAAACTAGAGCAAGTGTGATGCCATATGTTTCAGTTTAAGAAACCTTTTAGGATTGTATTGATCTCACTCTGTCCCTCTGGGACAACGGTGACCTTCACTATGTCAGTTTATATATTTAAAGGAGCACTAGTCTTAAATAAATGGAATGGATAGCAATGAAAGAATCATTATAATTTCTTTATCTTTCTGTGAGGTATTGAACTTCATATGAATTTTGTGGTGCAAGATATATACAACTGCATTTTCAATATATCTTCTCAAAGAAGACAGTTTTTTAATATTTTCTAATTTTTCACATATTTTATTGTAAATCTAATATTGGAGTTTCTCTAAAGTAGTCAGTTGAAATGCAATAAACAGTTTATTATCACTAATAAACTGAGTTTTTTCTGTATATAAAGGCTATATGCATTGACAGATGTAGCTTAAGTATATTTTATATGCATGTTGGTTATATACACCATGGCAAATAGACATTGAGAATTTGTTTAGCCATTTCATTCTCATTCTTCTGATTTAAATTGGAATCAGATCATGTGAAGGTAAAGTCTCTATTGTGAGAGCTGTTAGATTGATCTAGATTTTTTTTTAAAATCAACAAACCCAAACATCACTAATATCCATCTTCTGTGGGAATTCACAGTATTTATCTATATAAATCAAAAAGTTGACCTAAATTTATTTTGTCAATTTACTCTAAATTTATCTGCTCAAGCCAGAACTAAAGAAAATGAGCAGTACGAAGTTTAGGGTTTCTGAAACTAAAATTTAATCTGACTTTATTTTGAATTCAGGATGAACACTCATGTTCTCACCATTGACTGACTTCCTGATCTGTATCAGTGCTGAACTATTTCCTTTCCACTGTCATTACTCTCCCGCCTTGGGAGGGGCCTGGGATTTCCTGTGGGCAAACAAGTCTCCTCAGCAGTCAATTCCAGAGCAATTGCTTATTGGATGGTGTGAATAAATTCTGAACAATGCCTGTGGGCCCTGGATGGGGCACAAGGAATAACAAAACCACCACAGTTGCTGTAAAAACACATAAATATTGTAATACATGAGCACTGCTGCTCTTGTCTCACATTTAACACTGGGTTAAATCATGATCTTTTATAAACGAACTGTGTAAATGCTAATGGCCATATCTTCAACAAATGTAACTGGAAAGGAATTCACTGTATCTATCACAGCCAACCCAAACCACTTGATCAGGTGGGACACGGACAGGCCTTTATGATTTCTCTGAAGCATATATAGGTATCCGAAAACCTCTGAAGTAATTCTTTATATTTCACTTTTGGGGTTTCAATGAGTAAGATGTTTATACAGATACTTAGTCTGAAACATATTTAGAATGCCACTAGCTTCCCTGGGATTACTAATTTGCTTGTAATTTAGGCATGAAATTGAAGCACTAAATGAAGGATTGATTGGAAAACAGCTTTAAAATACGGTTCCTTAATAGAAACAACTATGCAGTAGCCAAATCCTGTAGCTCTTATTCAAAAAACATAATTGCAATTATATGGAAGTTCCTGTGCAAGGAAATATTTTTAAGAGATGAAGTTTACTGAATCTCTTCCATCCATATTGCTGTCTGACAAATTTATGTAAGTGCAATGTTTGTAATGGAAGGTATTGTTTTAAAACATTTCATTCTATATACATCTTCATGGGAGGACTAAGCTTTGTTCCCAAGAGAAGACAGCTTTTGAAATTCTCACATGTGGGAAGAGTCCTTTTTCCACCTTTCAGTTGCCCTTCATTGAAGAGGATGTTTCATTGACACAGTATCCAAACCCCCCAGGAGCCTGGAACTACTCTCCTAGGACTTTAGAGCTGTTTAATCTCGGAACATGCAGCTGACTCCCACAGAAGGGAAAGGTGATCATAGAATCATAGACAGGCTTGGATTGTAAAGGATCTTAAAGTTCTTCCAACCCCTCTGACGAGAGCAGGGACACCTTCCACTAGGTCAGGTTGCTCAGAGCTCCATCCAACTGGCCTTGAATACTTCCAGGAATAAAGAATCCACAGCTTCTCTGGGCAACCTGTGCCAGGGCCTCACCACCCTCACAGTGAGTAATTTCTACCCACTGGATCTGGTTGTTCCCTTGAGAAAAATCTGTGGTGAAGAGGGGAAAAGTGTAAGGTAAAAGAAAGTAGCCTCTTTAATGAGATATTACAGAAGCTGCAAAATTATTCTTTTGCTTTTTTTGAGCAATATAATAAAGAAGCCTTACTGTACTAAAACACTCAGGATAATAAAATAAATCTAAGGAAGGACCACGGAATGATCTTTGTTAGTAACTGCTATTTGTTAGTTTTATAATTTTGAAATGTCAGAAATAACACGACTTGATAAGAATATAGAAAAAAATTCTGTACCAGATATGCTCTGTTGTGTGAGGAAAGTGTGTTCTCTGTATGGTATGCATTTTATTTTGAGAAAATTTGTATGATAGAAAAAAAAGAACGGTTGTATGTTTTTGGAAACTTTTTCCAGACTTTAGAAAGTATGTCTTTAATTAAATTGTTAGAATGTTTTACTTTTATAATTCGACTTTTGAGAGTTTTAAAAGAGTTGTGCAAGGATAAGATAGGACAGAAAAGATATAAGAAAGCAAAATTAGTCATGATCACACATTATTGAAATAAATCATCTTAAATATGGTTTTGGAAATGGATAACAAGCAAAATAATTTTTTTCTTTAAATTCCTGACATGAAATCCACTGGCCCTAACCAGACTAGGCAATCTATGTAGTCTATGAGTCTAGATGCAGAAATCTCATAAATATCCTGCCTCAAAGTCCCAGTGAGAGCCCAGCACACATTGACCCATTCCAGCTCTCTGGTTTCTGCTCCAAAGTGAACCAATGAATAGTTCAGGCGTGGCTCAGTTGTTATCCAGCAAGGATGTTTTCAATAGTGATTTCAAGAAAAAACTCCAAGTTAATCTTTGAATAAAGCAACTGAAAGCACTACTAGATGTCAGTCATCTGGTGACATTTAGTAGAGGCTGACAGTACTCAAATCAGGGAAAACAGCTGTGTGAGGTTTTGAAGATGCTTTAAATAAGAGGTATCAGTTCATAGCTAGTTCCCTGAAGAAGTGGAAAGTTCTGCTTTGACAAGCTCTATTTTTGCTAGGATCCCCATATTAGTCTATTCAGAGGCAGAAGGGATTAAATTAAACACCAAGAGAACCCATCAGTTGTCAAGCAGGGCTATAAATGGCATCATTTATCCTGACTTGTAATTTTCTGACTGCATAACCTTAAAGACAGGCACTCTATTTTACAAGGCAACAAGAAAGAGGCAGGTATATCTAACTCTGGACACTGGCTACAGTGGATTACTTTGTAATTTCCCCAATAGTTCCTGTTTTACAGCAGCACAGATCTACATTCACTGCAGTTATTAAACTGCTGTATGTTAGATATCTCATGTATATGAATATTACATATCATCATGTGCATCAAATCTGTTGATCTTTTTTTTTTTATAAAAAGCTTCAAGGACTGAAAGACTCATGAGCTGAAGAAAAAAAGGAACTCAAAGACAAAACTGTGCAAAATAAGCTTGCTGCTGAAGTACTATTTTTGTGTGGTTATAAGTAGCATATACTGTTTTTCACATAGAATGATAGGCGGTACAGTGTTGTATAGGCTTCAGTTTAGAAATGTAGTGATAGATTTATTTAACAGGGACCATTTGGGGGGCCATTCATGACTATCTGTTTTGATAGTTCTGATAGACAACAGTATTGTGTAAACGTTTAGAAGTCTTTATTGAAAAACATATTTTATTAGGCATATACAGGTAAAGTTTACTTATATAAAGCCTAGAGCTATTTATGTGAATACAAACTCCTTCATTTTCCCAACATATTCAAAATTATCACCTTCCCATATTTCTGACACTATTATTTAGTGTTCCTAGAAGCTGCGTAAGTATATCTGCTTTCTTCTCTTTGTCTCAAGACATTGTACACTGCTGAATAATGATTTAAAAAAAAAAAAAAAAACAAAAACCAAAACAAAACAGAAGACGTTCAAAGCTCCTAATGTATGATTTGTGACTTCCATGGCTAACTTTTCGCAAATTAATTAAAATAAAAACTACCTGGTGTTTAAAAAGTGCAGTCTTTTTCCTTTTGACTTATCTTGCTGTCATTTGGTGGCATCTCAGTTTTGTTAATAACTTCAGTCTTCTGATGAGTTCTTTGGCTGGTTCATCATTGTAAAGCAGGCTACTCAACTCTGGTGTCTTTGAAAACTAGCAGGGTTTCTTCCTTTGATCTTGGTGTATCCTATATTAGAACTTTTGTTTTTTTTAAGTTATTATCATTTTTATGAGCATGGCTCCCCTGTTCTTGCAGAAAATAATACAACATAAAAACATCCTTTTAAATGAAATGAAATTATATTTGTTTCTCCACAATGAGAAGTACACCTAGACTGGTCTTGTGGATAAAAACCTAAAATAATGGATCCTATGTCGTTTTTGAGTTGCTTTTTCTCTGTCTCAAATATTTAATATATTTCAGTCCTTGGCTGAAAAAAAATCTGCTCTACTCAGAATTTAAATATTCATGCTGATGAAGGAAATAATCTGATTAATTGTTCAATATATTGACAATAGTAATGGGTAGAGATAATAAATCCCTGTCAATATTATGAAGACTATCTATCCAACTTTATTTCAAAAGTGACAGCATTTAACAGTTTAAATCATTAATGGTGAAATACATGAGATCAAAATACAGTGTATATCTCAGATTGTTTTTCATTCTAAACTACAGAAACATTTGGAGTGTTGTGGCTGATTGAAATTTATTGTGAAATTTTCTGATTTATAATGAAATATTCATAAATAGTTCAAGTGGGAGTTAGTTTAACCTCAGCATTCAGAGTGCTCAGAAACCTAGCAAATTTAATGACCTTAGGAAGTGCATTGAATTGTACATGAAACACTTGTAGCAGCTGGGAAGTTAGCAGGCTGTAGTGTTGCACTCAGTTTTAGGGGAAAAAAGACACAGAGGAAAATTCCCTTCTGCAGTGTCCATGCAAGAATATGAAATATTTCCTTTCTTCTGAATTGACCAGGATATAGAATTATATTGGCAGAGGAATAAAATCATTTATCTGGTAAGGAAAAAAAGCAAAACTAGAAAGTAAACAATCAAACCCCCCAACTAAATAAAAGAACTTTTTAACTGATGATTCAGATTTCCTATTTTTTTCACCCAGGTGTCATGAGGACACACCATTTTTTGGCTAATTGTCCTGCCAGAAAGTACAAACACACAGGGAAAGAATGGAGGTAGTCTTGCTTGTTCCTTAATACATTGGAAATACTGCTTCTCTTTTTATTGGTTTTGTGCAGCAAGCTGATGTCTTCACTAGGGGTGAGTGAGTCACTAATTAAATATAGAACCAGAACATCAGCCAGCAATCAACCTTGGGCATGAGATCACTAGGCCAGCAAAGGATCTGGTTCATTATTATTATGCACTGCAACTGTATTATCTCTAGTTACTGTAATAAACAGATTGGGAGGATGTTTTACCCCTCTGTTGTATATCCATGTATTCAGTCCAGCTCTCGGTAGCTGAAAATGTTAGGAAAAAAATTTATGTAATGCCTTGACTGATGAATATGGGTATTGAAGCGTGTAAGTGAAAGTGCCTGACTTACACCTGGAGAGAATTAATCAACCAAAAAGCAATGCCAAGTAGGATTATATGTTTGCAAAGTACACACTCAAAATGAAGTGAATGTTTTATTAGGAGGTTATGATTCAAATGTTTTGTTTGATCCCTTCTTATTGATGCTTATATCAAACATAATTCTTTTCCCTTCACTTAATCTCTTCTCCCTTAAATCCATCTATTATTTGGCTGTAATTCTTATTTCTGATTTTATTCTAATGAATATTGGTTCACTTTAGTCCTTGTGTTGGTGACTCTTACTACTAAAATGTGCTAATAGTCCAATGTATTTAATGGGGTTTCACTGAACTCTTACTTGCACAGCTAATGCTGAATATTACAAACTTTTGAGTTAAGTGAATATTGACCAAATACATGCCTTTTTTATTACAGTTTTGGGGTACATGGAAACAAAACTTACACCAAAAACTTGAATGTGTCAGAAGTTAGGAGCAGAACAACCTCAGCTGAAAGAGGAGAGGAAATTGTGAGGGGATGGAAAAGGTTTGGGGAAGAGCCAGGAGATGGAAGGGAGAATGCAACAATCAACAAGGGGTGGAAGGGNGAGAAGAGAAGAGAAGAGAAAGAACAGTCTGGCTCAAGAACAGCATTGGTTCAACACTTTACAGGAAGAAATGAAGATTAATGTTTTTCATCTAGAGGAGGAAGAAAAGGAAGAGCGGGAAAACAAAAATGGCTATATATTTGATATATTTGTAATTGGGCAATTTATTACTATTGTTTTAGTACCACTACTGATAAAATAACTTGACCAAATATATGAGCTTCATTCTTGGACTTGATGGATTCTAAGTTTTATTGATATTTCCATATGACAGGATAAGAAATTAAAAAGTATAAATGTTCATTAGAAATTTATTTCTCAGGAAAAGTGAGGATTACTCAATTCCCTAAAATATAAAATATTCAAATCCATGTATTAAAAAAAACTTAATGTCACATGCTAAGTTGCTAACACTGCTTACAGTTGACACCATCCATGAAATAACTTTGACACTACACTGCATTCTCCTGTGGGAAGCTTGTTTAGCCACAGTTTAAACTTTTTAGCAGGGCCTGTTGTACAGGACGAGGGGTAATGTTTTTAAGCTAAAAGACAGCTGATTTAGACTAGATATAAGGAAAAAGTTTTTTACAATGAGGATGGTGGAACACTGGAATGGGGTGCCCAGAGATGTGGAAGATGCCCTGTGCCTGAAAACATTCAAGGCCAGGTTGGATGGGGCTCTGAGCAACCTGATCCAGTTGAAGATGTCCCTGCTCACTGCAGGAGTGTAGGACTGGATGACCTTTAAAGGTCCCTTCTAAGCCAAACTATTCTATGATTCTACAAAATCACAGATTTGCCAAAGGATATAGAATCATTAATTCCTCTGTAACCATAGAAAATTAGTTGTAGAGCTGGTCTTGTTAATCTGTGCCTTTATAAATATTTGACATCTAAGCAATACAAACAATGAACAATTAAAGGAAAAAGATTACAGAACTAACAATCAAATATTTTTCTTTATGAACAAAGAATTTCACTCAAGAAGGAAGTGAATCAGTTTCTGAGGATATTAACTAACTATAGCTTTGTGAAAGGTTTTGGTTTATTTAAGACCAGGGTTCTTTCCTTTGCCTTTGCTGCTACTTACTCAACGCTTATGACCTTGTCTACCTACAGATACTATACCCATTAAATCCTGTTATTACAGTCTTTATTCAGCCTCATCAACTTCTCCAAATGGAGTTGAGAGAGCAGGAGAGAGAAGAAATATGAAAGTAGATTTAATAGGGATAGATAGTGATTCATAGTGTTTCATAGATACCATTAAGATAACAAACAATGTATTCTCGATGAATAAATAGGGTTTTATAAAAGCCTTCCAGCTTGCTCCTGCTGATAGCTTTTAAAGTTTCAAGAGCTAAAACATATATTTCCTTCAGTCAAGGTTGTATTTTTCAGTCATAGGGACATTAAGGTTCTCAGGGACCCACTGAATGAACGTCAGTCATCTTTTATACTCAGTCAATATATCTTTCTCAATTCATGAATTGAGAAGAGATTATGATTTTTATGAACTTGTTCTCTTTGGTATTGTTCACTGGATTTTTTTGTGTGACCCTGCTGGTTCCAACAAACACCAGTCACTATAGTATTATGTGGGTATAGCTGATGGAAATTTTGGTATAACAAGTCAAATACAATTGGTATTTGTTAAAGGAATGAAAACTTTTTTGCCTTTTGATAGCTGAGATGTATTGCAATTGCACTGCATCCCATACAGCAGCTCTATTCTGCTTCTCTAGTGCCAATATGCTTGAAACTATGTAGGCCCATATCCCAGTTCAAATGGATCTTAATAATCCCTTTCAACCGAGAAAAATTCTGAAATATAGATGTTACGTAGGAATTCTATAATTTTTGTTCAAAATCTGCATCTTATATGAACCTCATTTCTGTTTAAGCATCTTACTAATAAATAGACTAAAGAATAGCCACACCACCTGCAAAAACATCCAGTGTGGGTGCTCAGATTTCTTCTCCACTCCGTTGCCCCTCATCCTCTTTGTGTCACTATATCACTACCTCTCTCTTGACTATATTGTTTTGCTACTATGTAAACTTCTGCAGTCCTCTCAGTGATATCAGAACAATAGATGTAGGTTTGGGGGGGCTAATTATCTTAGCCTCCAAATTATTACAATAGGATTTATGCAAGATTAAGGAAAAGGCTACAATTTCAATTGTATCTGTGATTGAGAAGATGCTAAATATATTTGTGAAATAAAAGATTCCTTATGAATTTGTGTATTTAACCATTTCCCTCCCTTTTTTCTCTTGTATGATTTCACAGAATCAAACATTGGAGAGATTACTTTTCTTTGTAGAATCTAAGAAGCATCATTACTCATAGATAATACAGTGCTTTAAAGGGTCTTTTATTGCAAAATAAACACTTGAAATATGCCTCTGGATAAGAGGAATGGTCAGGATGGCAACAGTTTATAGTGACAATGCAATCAATTTTAGGTATTATTCTTTGCTATAGAAACAATTTGTCAGTCTTTTTGTCAAAATGAAGTTTGACTAATCCTTCTGATCAGCAGGACGAGGAATACCAAGGTCAGATGAGACTGAGAAATTTGGGGAAGTTTCTAGTTTGGGTATTCGTATGTTTCTCTCCGTTTACCTTCTTAATGCTTTGTATAAACACATGTTAAAAAGAATTAAAATTTCCTGGAAATTTAACTCATCTGGTTCATTTTGCAGAAGAATAATAAGAATAATTTAATTTGTTTTGATTAGGATATATTTAAACCTTTCCAAAGTCTACTTAAATCACTTTGCAAGTCCATCTTTTAGAAGCCATACATTTTACTTTGAAAAAGGTCAGAATAAAGCAGCTATATCCTCTTAAGAAATATTTTTTCATACAAAATAGTATTTCTCTTAGTGATGTCTAACTGTGTCTCACTGGAAAGGGAGAAAGTGATCTTGTTTGTCATTTTGACCATCAATAATGAACGATATTTCTACATATCTGGTAACTGCTCATAAGGATTTTTGAATGCGTGCAAGAATGTTTTCTAGCTTGTACCATGTATGAAAACAAACAATGTAAGTGGAGGAATTTATCTTCATAATTCACAGAAATCAGCAGCAGACTGAGACAGATTTGATACTTTGAATCTTGCATCTAAGGAGTGCAAGAGTGATTCTCCATTTGTCTTTTGTTGACCTTCATAGCACAAAATGGAAATCCATGTGGAGTGTCATGGATGTAGTAACAGTGAAGAAACATGTACAAAACATTGATATTAAAACTATCTTATTGATTTTTTTGAAAGGAAACAGTTAATCTGAGGAAAATAAGATCTGCATAGCAATATATCAGAATATGGGTATAAAATATCCAAGTAATCAAAAAAATAAGTAATAATATACGTTGAAAAGACTTTTTCCAATTCTTGCTGGAGAAGTTTGAATGTTTTAAAGAATACTTTGGCACTTTGAAAAATGTATTCTTGTTCTAGTCTGAGGCAGTACTGAGAGAAATGTTAAGTGCTACACTACACCTGCTACAGAACTGATGTGCATTATCTAATTTAGGGGTATTTATAATTTCTGAGTGTAGCTGGTAGATGATATGGTACATTGCAAACAGGGTCAGAAAGCATAGGGCTCTTTCCATTAGCCGACTAAATTGCTGGACTTCATGTTCTCTCAGCTGGAATTAAATATGTAAGAGAATATATGATTATGAAGTGTACATTTGTGGATGTTGGTTCTTTTGCTGTGGGCCTTCCAAGTGCATTAAGTTGTCTCTAACAAGCTGTCCAGCTGTATCATTGTAAGTCCAATTAATATGGAAAGGCATTAACAATATGTGTAAAGGGAAGAACTGGTTCTGCCAAGGGTCAAGTGGAATAAAATATAAATAAGAAATCCATTGCATTTAAGAAATGCCAACCTTTCACCTGTTGCTATCTGACTTTTCACTATTTATTTCATTTATTTAGGCTCCATATTTGCAGATTTTATGGAAGAAATCATATCCCGAACTTTCCTCTGAGCAGTGATACAAAGCACAAGTAAATCAGCCTTATTCAGGGTCTATGGTAAAACTTCTTTGATGGGGATTTCCCCTTGTGTTTATATGTACTCTTTCCCATTTAACTGGAAGTATCATCATTCCATTTTGTCAGAAACCTTACACATTTCTAATACATAAGAAAGACTTCTTTCCACAATCCTGGCCTTTGCTGAAGAAAAACCTAGTGTAAAAATGAGATTGGCAAAGTCCAAGAGAAATAGCTGATTAGTGCAATAAACTGCAGAGACAGATCATGTTCTGGGTAGCCACTCATTCATATTTAGAAAAGGAATCTAATGGATTTATTCTGAGTACTAGATATTTATTTATTTTTCTTACATATACTGAGATGAAAGTATTTAGGACTTAAGAAAGTAATACCTACTATTTTTGCAATTGTTTGATCAAACATTAAGCGTGCATTTTATAATACCCTTCTATAGTATATTTGACTTTACGTGCACATAGCCATGTTCTGTCTTACACATTGTCATCTGTTAGGTTTCACAGTTTTAAGCTACCTGAGGAATTTAAAATTAAAAATTACCCATGGGTCCTACCAACAAGTAAAATACAAATGTTGTTATTCATTTGTACAATATAGACTACCATCCTCTTGGCTGCCACCTGATTATTTGTGCTTCCCTGTGAAAAATCCCTGTTTGTGAAGTTCAGATGTAAGAAATCTCGATTAAGTTCTTCAAAAATATTACCACTGGGAGAAAAAAAAAAAAGACGAGAAGAGAGGAAAGTGTCCCCCAGGTTTTTGTGTTCTGTAATGCAGTGTGTGCTGCAGTGCATTACTTGATTGTATTTCTGCACTGCACATTTTTAATGTGTTTCAAAAGTATACTTATGTACATTTGAAGGAAAATAAATCGGATAAACTGCAAGGATTTTTCAGCCAACAACAACAACATTAAACTGTCCATGACTTTCTTGTTTATTTAGAAACATAGCGATTATCACTTAGCAGTATCCAAATCTTACATTTTAATTAAATATATTTCACCACTGGGATTACATTCAAAGCATAGCTGCTTCTCACTGTGATCCACAACATCTCAGCACTTCAGTGGTCACAGCTTGGTGGCCACCAGATTTTCAGACAAATTAATGCTCTGAAGCAGGGATGGTGATCAGGTGCAGTACTGAAAACAGAGGTAAACTGGAAAACATCCATCCTGTGTACAAAACATGTTTTCTATTTCATAAAGATTCAGTTAAAACTCATGAGACAGACCTTCAACTTGTTTAAAGGAGCTAAAATAGTTGTAGTTCAGATGTAAATACTTGGAATATGCTTTCATTTTTGAGTCACTTACACTTTTTTCTAGGGTGAATTAAAAAAAACACACACAACCAAAACACCCCTCAAAAAAACAAACCAAACCAAAAAACCAAAACTGCACAAAAACCAAACCAAACCAAACCAACCAACCAAACAAGCAACAACAAAAAAACAAAAAAAAATCCCCGAACTTGTGTAATTTCCATTATGTTTTTGCTGGGTCGTCACAGCCAAGTTACAGAACAAGTTAGTTTTTTGGTTTTGTTTGGGTTTTCTTTACACTCAAAACTTGCAATTGTAAAAGAATGATAAATCTAATAGCTGCCTTCAAGAAGCAATTTTCCATTTGAGAACCTGGACACAAGCTTTCAAATAAGGCCAAACTGATTAAAAAACTTGGGATTTTAATTTTTGTTTTCATCATCATTTTTTTTAGTGGCTTGCTGTTGGGTTTTTGATTTTTTTTTTCTTTTGGTCTGAGATCTATTGACAAAAGAACAAAAAATATTGACTTACTACTGACTGGAGCATTGCTAACAAGGAAATAAGAAATCTTCATAGCAACAGTTAAAGGTAACATAAGAACTTTGTGTCTTTGAATTAGAGTTAAAAGTCTGGATTGTGATATTTGTATTTTACTACACTTCTTTTTTTAACTGAGTACTGTGCATGGAAAATATTAGTTTTTAGCTTAGTAATATATAGAGTAGAACGGATTCTCTCTCTTTTAAATTATTGTACATTGTTTGGTAGGTTGGAAATGTAACCTTTTTTGCGTGGCACTTAAGAGACTGAGATCTCTAGGACTGAAACTTTTGATATGTATGGTATTTGGCTTTTTTAAAAGAAAAGTTCTCTCTTAAAATGAAAAAATCTATCTTAGTGATGTAAGAGATAAGCATAGATAACAATACTTATAATAATTCTTCTTTATTGTGCAAGAAGTATTTTATAATCACAACCATAAAACATTTATTTGAGATCACTGTAAGACTGCAAGCACAGCACAGTCAAGATGAAGAATTAGCTGCTAATATCTGTCTCAGCCAAGGGGAGGTCAGGCTAGAGCTGCTTGTTTCATAGTTTCCATTTACACCGTGATTGGGTTGGTTAGCATGGCCTCTGCACTGTGTGTCGGTCTGTGTGGTGTCAGCGGGTACAGTGAGATGAGTTTCTGATCCAAGATTTTCCAGGCATCTTCAGGGTCTGCAGTGAGTCTTCATCATTGGAATGAGCATCACCCCTCAGTTTTAGAAGCAACTTTCTCTGTTTCTCCTCACAAAAGCATCCTTTTAGAACAATCCAAAGGACCATTGGAAGCTGATTAAGGAAAACTGTGTAAGCAAAATGTGGTTACACAATAAGTAAGTTTCTCCTACAGGCAGCCATAGAAACTCACCTTTAAAAACTGCATGGAAATGCATGAAGGTATCATGGATAGCACAGTGTACAGTAAAATTAATACTGTCTAGTACTTCCAAATACACTATTCTACTGATATTACCCCCAATTTAGAGTCATTCTTAGTGTCTCTTCTTTAAATTATGAACCAGAATTTTATTACCAGAATTTTTACCAGAATTATTACCAGAAATGTGTCACTCCATTTTTTACCAAAAGATAAAATGCCAAGATCAACTAAATATTTTCTTGTAATGCAGCCATGCATTTATTATGAAATAGTGATTCAGAGGTAGTTTCTTTTCCCACACCCCTTCTCAGGAGCCAGAGTTTCTCTCAAGAGTAGTCCCATTGTCTTTTAAAGGAAACTGCATGTTTTAATTCCTCATTCAATTGTCTGTTCATACCTAGGCTCAGCCTCGAGGGCTAAGAAAGCCATTTGACTCTCATTAATACCTTGTCTGCTACTGTATGGCTCCCATGCTCCATCACATCAATACAGAAGTAGGTTGATTATAATGTTGTTTTTCAGAACCTGTGCTATCAGTACTGGAGCTACTAAATGAAGCAGTTGCCTAGAAAACAGTGAAGCAAAATCAATGCAAACCTGTTAAATGTTTTCATGTTAGCAATCTCTGCATTTCTCTGAAAAGACATTATTTCAAAAAGATTTCAGTCAGTTCTAGTTATTCAGCCTTTTATGTCAAATGCCTTAAAAAGACCATCACATGAGAACACCTTCTAGCCATTAATTATTAAAAGAATAATTATATTTTTTCAGTCTTTATATCTAATTGTGAGCTGCTTGTAATAAAAATGAGATTTTCCTTTCTGATTAAGAGAATAAAATTTTTAGTATTTGTAAATTAATTTCATATAGGCTCCCTAGAAGTGTTTGTTTTAATAGTGATGTACCTGTAGAGAAGGCAGGAGGTAAACATATGCTTGTAGAGGAGCACTCAGCTTTTGTGTCCTTTGTACCCATATTGTTTCTTTCCATACCTTTGGAGAATATCTTCACATTCATTAAAAATGAGAGGTTCTGCTCCTTGGGAATAAGTTCCTCTCAGGTGTACGATTTTTTTGGTTAATCAACTCCCTAAATAACGGGGTTTTTTTCACAATTCTTTTAAGTTGTCAGTTACATTACTGGGTCATGAAGAGAAAAGAAACACAGTTAGTAGGGATCTGGGTCTGTCTTTCTAATCTAGTATATATTTTAAAAGGAATACAGAAGTCCAAGCACCTTAGTAGAAGTGATATGTGCTAGAATTGTTGTGGTAAGGTATCATTATCCATGGTACTTTTAATAACTGGCACTTACAGAAGGGTAATGCAGAATTCCACTAATTAGTCTCAGTATCTAGTTTAATAAGATTAGCTATGAAAAAGGGATGTGCACATCAGCCACATAGCTCTTAAATCTCCTTTATAGCAACAACAGGTTTATTACAATTGAAGATTACCATGGTTTTATTTTTTTTTGTTTCAGTGATGAGATACATTTTGATTTTGGCATAAAGGCAGTTGTGAGGTGAAAGTTAACAATATCCTTTTCCTCTTGAGAACATACAGTAATCTGCCTTATTGACTACTTTCTTCTTTCCCTGAAATGCTGTGTGGTTGCTGCACGAAACATCGTGTCTTGAATGGAGAGAGGAGAAATTGTGGAAATCAGTTCTAAATGAAAGATTAGTGTCAAAGACTATACAGAATCCTCATCAGCATTTCTGATTGGAGATCAGACAGAATTTCCTCTTTTTGAACACAAATCTAGCAAAATACATACACATGGGAGATGAAGCCAAAAGAATCTTCCATGTGTTGAAGTGCTTATCTGGCTGAGGACCAGAGGGGCTGGCCAGCCTTTGCTTGCTACACTGATTTCATGTTAAGTGCCCATATGTTTGTAGAGAACTATTCTTCATGGAATGCCTCAAAACTCTTTTACATTACAAGCTGTATGGAAAGAAATTGTTTCAGCCAGCTCTGCAGTACATTTGTGGTGTATCATGCTGCAGTGGTTAATAGAGCACAGCCGCACTGTAAAATGGCTCAGGAAAAAAGCACAAGAATGCAGAATCTAATTAAAAATGCAAGGGAAAATGAAGCAGACAGAGTGTAATTACATAAACTGAAATTTAGCCAGGACATCAGAATTAAAGGCTTATCCTTATGAAGCTTTCTTGACTTCTTAATAAACATTAGAGGTACAGAGTATTGCTAAACATTTGCCTATGCATATTCACCTGAATTTACATTGAATTTATGCAATTCACTCTCAGCATTAACATACTGACAAGATACAAGTTAAGGATTATTTGACTTCATAATCTTTATATGGCAAGGACTTCTGTCTGCAGGCAAGATATTCACACCTAAAGTACTATAATTCACATGGGGTATAGAATGCAGTTGGAACGAGGGCTATTCAAAACCAGTTATCATAGTCTTAGCACAGAAATGATAGAAAATGTGAGCAAAGATAGTGTACATATTCTTCAAAGACAATCCAATATATGTACCCATATATGTATTTTCTACATACAGTGGAGACAATGGCTCAGGTCCAGACTGGTGAGATTAACATATCCAATACACTTTGCTGTGGGTGGGGTGAGTGGGTTCTAATGTGGCAATACCAGAATTCTCCATCTTTCTTTGATCCAGGTGCTCCCTTGTTGACTTGCTCCTGGTCAAGGAAGAAGATTTGTGTTTTGTGTTAAGGTCAGAGCTATGGGTGTGCTTTATCGTGCTGCACATGTGGTGACCATATGCTGGGCTTCCTAGCAAGCACTGCCCTGGGTAGGTCCTTTGGGTAACTTACCCATTTTCTTGTGCTCTGACTCTTTTTGATACTCTTGTACTTCCCTTTCCTCATGCCAGTCTCCTCCCAGACAGCCTGCCCAGTTATGTTTTCCCCTGTGCTTCTAGTTTTGCTACCTGTCGTCAAATCTCAGCCTTATATGGGATAAATGACATTTCAGATCTGTTGGCCTTACAAGGCTATCGTCCCCCGAACATACCTAAGACTGCTCCCTGAACACCTGTGAATCCTGGCGCAGACGGACTCACAACTCCCTGTGTAACCAGCTATGGAACCTGCCTTCCTTTTCAGCACTGGCTGTAGCTTTTGCCAGCTTCCCACACTCTCACCTGTCAGGTACAACAATTTCCCATGTCTTGACCAGTAATTATGTATGTCTTGTCCAGCATGAGCTTGAGGGCCCGGCCAGCAGCCTAGAGAGATGCCTGGAGCTATAACACGCTTTCTGTGGGACAAACGCTACTTGGTCCACTGGAGATATAACATTTATGAAGCTGATTGTAAGAGCTTCTAGTGTAAGGATATAATTTGGCAAAGATTAAATTCACATTTCAGAAATATGACCACAGATTTAAAGTTCACAAATACTGAATGAAAAAAATAATGAATGTAACTTTAAACTGTGTCTCTAAGTAAATTCTATGGTGGTCAGATGGTACAGAAAAAAATGAAAAAAAAATGGACGGAAAGAAAAGAAGCAACATCTTCAGTAATTATTCCATTTCATTCACATTCATAAGACCATTGTGAACACATTTTTGGTGAGTGCCACCTACACCTGGGTTTCTGAATTTTGCCTGAAAACAGGAGTGTGTGTCTTCAGAGAAGTCCAAGGAGAGGTCTCAGACAGAGCAACCTACAGGATGCTTGCAGAGGGTGATGGCAGAATCCCCAGAGGGGATTCAGAAAATCTGATGGAGTTTAATTAGAGATTTGAGGAATGAAGGAGGAAAGAGGATTGAAAATTGAGATAGACTGTGGTCATGATCTAGGAATTTTGTTTAGAAAGCATTGAAAATTTCTGGTTAGGAGAAGTTAAATGCTATGTGTTAATGGCCAGGAGGTAGAGGTGGGGTAGATTTTGAATGCATGGAGAATTCTTATGCAGCAGATCTTTACAAAGATACTTGTAAGTATAATCCTATCATTTCTAACAAATGGGACCTCTAGACAGCCTGTTCCTCTTCACTCTCTCCACTGTCAGGTATGTGGTAACCTTTTGTAACCATCGACTGCAGTGGGAGGTGAGCTCTTAGACATAATGCAAATCTTGAAGCCCCAGAAGCAACTGCTGTGACTTCCAATAAAAATGAGAGTTAATGTTGTAAAAGCTCCTGATTAAGAATTACTAAATGTGAGTCTGAAACTTCAGATCACAAAAACAGCCAGTGAGACATTCATAATCTATCTAGGGATAACAAAGAAGATTCCTCCATCCTGGTCTATTAAAATTGAAAAAATAATTTTTTCAGCAAACTTGAAATCACTGTACAGACCATCCAAAAGTACAAAAAAGTCAGTAATTCACTGTGACTTGTTCCCCTAAGAATTTAAGAGAAAAAATGAATCCACTTATTTATGTTTTGTGTTTTTAAACAAAACTCTGTTTCATAAATGAATCCTCATTCCACAAGAAAAAATTGAAATATTCAAACTTAAACTGTGTGTGGAATTTGTCAAGAAATGTATTTTGCTTGTCTGATATGTACAAGATTTATGGGTTGATTTGAATAAGTACCTATCCACTTAGGCAAAAGTATCTCTAGACATTCAGAGTTAGACTTTAGAAAAATAAACAAATGAGTCAAAAATATCTGAAGTATCTAATCTGACTTTTAATTTGCTTGGGGATTTGGTTTATTTTTGAGAGTGGCTCACAGAGAAATTTGAAGCTGCCAGAAATGCGTATATTCATGTTGCTTCTAACACCTTTAACCTTTGCTTTACTCTGACAGTCTACAGCACTGGGAACAGATGAGCATTTTGTGATACAAACCTTCCTCCTTCGTCCAGCCAGCAGAAAAGACTAGATCAAACAACTGTGACTTCCATCCGCTGCCAAGGTCACTGATTCCAACCAATATGAAGGAGACAAGTAATTATTTTCAAATGTGAGTCTACTCAGTACAGAAAGGGTAAATTCACCGAGGCAGTGGAGCAGTGCTGTTTCCATTCTCACTCCAGCATCTCACATCTGAGGAACTCAGCAGAAAGATGCTNGATGAGAAAAACCACGAGAAAAATGATTAAAAAAAAAAAAAAAAAAAAAAAAAAAAAAAAAAAGAAGAAAAAACCCAAACCAGTATTGCAGCAGAACAGCAAAGAGATACTCCTTCAGCTATAAGAGAGGTTCACATTGCTGCTCAATTGCATTCCCTTGTTTTATATTTTTTCTTCTGTCATGCTTTGTTTCAGGATTTGTACAGTTGTCAGTAGAAGAAACAGACTGTGGCTCGCTCACTGACACTTTATGGCAAGTGATTTATTTTCATTAATACTCTAGGAAAACTTGTTCATATTGTTTACTTTTTAATTAAATTAGATCTTTCATGGTAATAGTTTTTAAATTATTGAAATTACTGTCAGCAAAATAATTTTTCTATCTGCATGTGTAACTATTTTCTCTTGTTAATGTTCTTGTAAACATTACAATAATAATTTTGTCTTTCAGATTGTACTAATTAAATGGACATTTGGATAACAGCAGATGTTTCAAGGAACTTGAACCTGACCTTTTGTATTTGTGCTCTTCCTATGGACAATCCTCCAAGGAAATATATTTTTTAGGTGTTAATTTCAACTTTGACTTCTATACCCAGACTATATATTAGCAATTAATATCTCCAGTAATTTATTAGAAATGTGTGTGGGACATTTTTTTCTTTTTTCTCTACATAGTTCCAATAATGTATGTAATCTTGTGTTTCCAATTAATAATCTCGAAATAAAAGTGTACTCTCTGCTGTAACAGGAGAACATAGTGGCAATTCCATTTCTGATACTGTGATTTCCTTGGAAATGTAGCTTTCCAAGATAATTATGAACAGGTATGAAATAAGTAATGATTCTTTAAATGTTTGATTCATGGGCTGAGATGCCATCTGATTTGCACCAGTGAGGAAGTCCTGACTTGGTTAGAGAGGCAGTGATTTAGATTGATGGTGGGTTAGGGTCATTGTCCTTAACTGAGGGAAACATCTATGTGACAATTATGCTATTAAAGATTTGTTGTAGCTGGCAGGATGTACAAAAGCTGTGCAAGCACTAATCAGAAATAGTTGGGACACTGGTGTGTTATCATGGCTGTTTCAGCCACAAATCTGAAATGCAGCACCATGCACGCTGCTAGAAAGGAAATTTCCATCAGGAATAGGAAGACAGTGAACTGATGCAGAGGTTCTCAAGTTTACCACATTCTGCACAATCGGGCTATTATCTAAAATTCAAATGAGTTTTTCTCTTTCTCTCAGGGTTGTGTTTTAATGGCTGAGATGTGTTCCATTCATTATGGAACACCGCACTACCCTACATGGGGGGCTGATTCTAAAGTGCCTGGTAGTTCACTTCCATTTCTAGCACTGACCATTTAAACCACACAAAGCACTTGGCTACCAGGAGGCATTCCTTTCCTCCCTCCCTCTCCCTGTCTGCTCTTTTCCCCCCTTCTCTCCTCCCTCCCTCATTTTTTTTCCATTTTACCCATTGGGTAAACCCAACTCTGCTTTGGATTCAACATTAGGGCAAAGATAATTAAGTGGGAATACTCTCCTCAATCTCTGTTTATGAATTTAAATGGAAAGAGAGACAACTATTCTGAAGATGCTTATCCACAGTTATTTGTGGTCTGAAAGTTCGTGGCACATATTGCAACTCGAGAAAATAAATCAGTTCTATGAGCCAATTATGGATTTTATAAAAGAAAAGCATAAGCAAGCAAGTATTCACTTAATGAGACATATTTCTAAGCTAATATGCTACAGTTTTATTAGCTAATTAAATATGAACAGTACAATGATCAAATAATGGGCACATTTAAAATTGAATCAATAAATCAGTCGGTTCCAATTATTCAGTCACTAAATTACTTCATTGAGTAATCAGCTCAAGTTATGAGTCTGACATGGGAAGAAACCGTTCAGTGTTAGCTTTGTCTTAAGAGAATTTAAGAAGGATATATTTTCCATTCCATCCCAGAATCAACACAAATTCTTGTCAATACAATGCATATTCCTTATGTTTTCTCAGCTTCAATATTATATGGGCACTTAAACTGAGCCTGAGAAGGAACTTCTTACATTCAAAGATGTAAGAAAGTAAAACTTTTTTCCAGAATTCAGGGAGGGAGTGAACAATGCTCTTGCTCATGTGGTTTAGTTTTAGCTAATCCTGAGAGGAGCAGGGACTGAATCGGACTCAGTGATCCTTGTGGGTCCTTCCAAACTCAACATAATTTATGATTCTGTCATTCTTTTATCTCCTGTGTACCTGAAAGTCTGTAGGTAGTTGGTTTTACCTTGAAAGCCCCGTAAAAACATAAGAAATGTTGTGTATGCACAGAATGAATATTCTGTGTAGAAGACTGAGCATTTAAATTTCCTACCCATGTTTAACTATTCCATAGGATTAAAAATATCGCCTTTCTTATGCCTGTGGAAAAATTCAATGTGTATCTTGCATCTGTCATGAAAATACTTTTGATACTAGTATCTCAACACAAGGAATGCCTTGCTTCCTGTTTAGGTTATGATGTAAAAATGATAGTAAAAAAAAAAAATGAAAATTTCCTAGAAGAAAAGTCAAAAAATAGTTGGTGTCTGAAGCCCAGGTCTCAGGGTATGCCTGGCTTGTCTTTGTCCTGAGTTGGGTTTCCCAGGAGCCCCATGGTCAAGTGCTTATTGCTCAACCTCTCTGAGCTCCAGCACTGGGAATGCTGCTGGAGAAGGGGCCTGGAGAGGGAGGGGAGGCATCACCACAAAACTTCATGATAGGTTAATATAGATCATTTATTCTCTTTTATCCAGATAATGTATTTTGGTATACCATCAGCAATGAGGGAATGGACTTTCAGTTCCTGACCTTATTAATGTTCATGAAGCCTTTGTTAGCTGTAGTACTCCCTTCCCTATAAATATTTTGAATATTACCTTTAAACAAGAGGAATCTAAAGATTCAATCAGTGACAGTTTATTATATGAAAGCAGTAAAAATTGTATTTCTTTCCTCATACACACATCTCAGCATATAATCCTTGCTTAATTTCCTTCACCATGTTGGTATTTTAAGTAAAAACATTCAGAAAACAGATGCAACTTCTTTTTGTGTGTGTGTAAAACACTAGAAGATTCCAGAGATTTTATTGAAATTGTCACAAAATTATAAATATATTGAGGTACAATAAGTGTCTTTATAGCAGAAATACAATTTTTTAAGTTTCTTTGTTTTTTTAGTGAGATTGAAACATGATAAAATCATATGCACACTTAGTGCTGTTATAATAGAAAAATAAATGTGTGTGCATCTGCTCAGACCTTAAATAATAATTAAAAATGTTCCTAACCAAAAGGTTCAAAGTATGATTGAATATCATGCTCCTATTTTTTTGAAGATGGTCTTCATGTTAAAATACAGCTGTATTCGCTTCATTCAATTTACACAGCGGTTATTATCATTTATATACTGAACTATCCAGTAAAACAAATCCTTGAAAATTACACTTCCCTATTTTATTTTCTCCTTTATACTTGTTACTGTCTTATAAGTTCTGCATAAGTACCCCTATGGAAAATATACAGGTTAAATTTTTCTCATCTCATATTCAGTGAAGTATTTGCCTCTACATGTCTAAGTGATGTGATTTGTCAGTTCTTGGACTTCAACTTTTTTTCTGATAGTATCTGATCCCACATTTCCCTGCAACAGCGAACTACTTCTAGTTTCTTGGGATAACGCATGCAGAGCATTTAAGAATCATACCTTAATCAATGCTTCAAGCAGCAGGAAATTTAAAAAATTAAAAGTATTTTGCTCAGGCTTATTTAGTTGAAGTCTTTTGCGTTCTGGGATGTATGACAAGCAGAGACCTAAAAAACAGAACAGGATTCTGGCTGTGGAACCTTTACGAGTGCAAGAAATTGTAATATAATTTTCTTAGATTGTTCAACTTCTCTGGTGTTTTTTCCTCCTGCTCATTATCATGCAACACGTATTCTGAGGTATATACTGTCTTCATACCTGATTTCCTGATTTTTTTTTTTGTCTTTGGAGAACCATCTTGCTTTGCATATATTTATTCTGATTGCTAAACCTTTTTAATGCTCTTAATTAACTTTTAGCTAGAGAACACAGGTTTAATGGAAGCACTCTGCTTCAGTCTAACCCAACGGTAGTCCGTTTTGTGAAAGAGCATTTAAATGTAGAGAAAACCCTCTTAGTGCATTTCTCCTTCTCCTGTTTACATTCTGTCTTCTAGAAGTGCTTACAGAGAGTGAGTTTGTTTGATTATGTATCACTCACATATATTTTAATTCCAGCTCAGAGTGCAACATGAGTCTGTTTCTATGTTTTCTTTTAGCTGAAAAACTAATGACGATATAAGTAAAAAGAATATTTTAATGTAACTAATGTAGATATGTAGATATACATGTGATTAATGCATTAAATGTGTCTGGATAGCTAATGCACGTATAAAGTATTTCAAGAGTCCTGTAATATGTTTGACTAGAAAATCATTTACAGATCATATCTAATGAGATGGTCCCTTGAGGGGAAAGTTATTTATGGGTATTATTGGCCATTTCCATTAAAAATCTTCTACTTCCTGCTGTCAGAATTCAGAAAAAATAGGGGGAATCACTTTAATCTAATGCATCGGTTCCCTTCTCACCACTACCCTGGAATCATCCCAAATATCTTCACTAAACAACCTCAGGCCAGCTCTAGCAGCCCACCAATATCCATAGTCTCTTACAAAACCCACTACATGTTGTTTTGGAAAAAAAAAGGCAGATCAGATTTCATTACAAAGAATATCAAAGTGTTAGCCAAAACATGATTAACCAATATTGCCCTTTATTTTATAGAAACACCATTTTGGGGTTGGATTTCTCCTAAGTGAAATAGAAACTTATTTACTTGTGTACTGGGATATATAAGGCCTACTGAAACATCGTGTGGCAGAAACTGGTGTTAGTTCCATGGCATACTTCATGCTTTCTGACACTTCCAATTAGCATGGATCAGTAAAAGGAAAGGTGTTGGATCAGGCAGCTTCCAATGATGCATTAGAGTTGAAAATTAAATTCTGGTAGGTTTATTCATAAAAGAAATAAAGAGCTTTAATGGCAGCTGCCACTTGCAAAAGGACCAATCATTCATGACTCAGCTGAACACCTGAGACAGTTTTCAGTACAATTTGTTTGTTTGGTGGGAAGTTCATTTACGAATTTTTCATGCTGGTCTAATTGATTTGCAGGGGGGATAACAACCCCGTTTCCTGCACCTGGTTTGACAATTGATACCATCTGGTTCATTGGATTAGCAGCTGTAGTTCACAACTTGTATCAATTCAGACATATTTGACAAGAGTTCTGCGTCTTTGGTCTCTTTCAATTCATTTTCCTCTTTATATGCTGAAAGCTGCAGAGCTTCTCCACTGCCAGGCGAGGTTTTCTTAATTTATAGCACAGGGATAACAGGATGATGACAATTATTATTCTAGTCTTGTTAGAGATGAAAAAAACCTGCATCGAGCCTAGAGCAAACACAAGGGAATGAATTAACATTGAGGGGCACATTTACATTTCATTTACTTCTGTGGAGATGAAGGGTGCTCAGTATCTCAGAGGAGCAGAACATTCATCATGAAGAAAATAAATATATTTATTGCATTTTAGAAATTATTATCAGGTCTACAAGGTTCCTTGTTGAGTGCCTTAACATGACTCCCTGACAGTTCAGTAAATGTTTCAATATGTCTCTCACAGTATGAGAAACTGGGGTAAATTTAAACCTGTGACTTCCTTCACATATAGACTATTGTAGAAGTAAGGGGAATTGCTCAAGGATCACACTGCCCTGCTCTGGAGACACACCTAACCAACAGCAGACCTCGTTCCTGTTCTCCATGTGCAAGGCTGGCATGAGTTAACTTGTTCTTAGGCTTCCCAACCCCACAGGATAATGAGATAAAGCCTTTCAATGGTGGCCAATTAATTAGTGTTTTTAGAGTAGTAAAAATAAGCTAATTAAAGGCTTTCTGGTGATTACCTCAGAATGGTGCTAATAGAGGTGAATTACTCACCAGCATAATTTGTGGTGAACTGCTGCTCGTTATCCAAGTGCTGGACAGACTGTAATGGAGGGGGAATATCACTGTAAATGTATCATTTTCACATATCCTCTTTGCTACATTTTCCATCTTCTTAATCTAGAGAGGAAAAAAAAAACCCAAACTTACTTTTGAACTAGACTATTCTCACATGCTGATGTTATGCAGCTTTTGCCCAAAATCTGTGTTTTCACTGTCTGACTTCCAGCACCATATAGGGCCTTTTTGGTCAATGGATTCCTGTGTTCTGTCTCACCTGTTGAAATCCTGCTTCTCTTACTGTACAATTTTTTAACAGCTATATAAACACTGATGAACTTTGCAAAAATGGAGGGAATTTGTGGTACACCATCCTGCATGAAGGCTCCTGGAGAGCACGGATGAATGTGCAAGAAAGGTTTATAGTACAGGCTGCTATTTCAGGATGCAGCTATAACAAAGAACACGAACCTACATCTCATTCATACGAGATTGTTTTTCAAACCTGGAAAATAGCCCATTTTACAAACTCTATGTGCTCTTTAGATCTCTCTATGATGTTAAGGTGTAAAAACAGTTCCACCATCTGGCACCAGGTGTACATGTACGCAAAGTTCCAATAATAATAAAGTTCCAGTAATACAGAAGTATGTATTTCTATTGGTATATAAACACATGGGTATGGAACTTGTAATGGGCATTGCCTTGGGAAGAAGCTGGGCTAAAATATACCAGCAAAAGGTGTCATGATTACAAAAAAAAAAAAAAAAAAAAAAAAAAAAAAAAGAAAAAAAAAGAGAGAGAGAAAACTGCAATAAATATTTAAATTCTATCTATTTAGCTGGGATTTATCTATGTGGTAATACTAATGATCAGCTTTTGATATACAAAGTGTAGCTCAAATATTAGCCAATTAAACTTACACTCTTTGATTAAAAAATGATTTTGCTAAAGCGTAAGGTGTTTTACATGACCCATTAGTTCATTAAAAAGATTTAAATTAATGTTTTCCAGTCATTGAAGAATAAATTTCTTAGCAGGGAAAGTTGCCAGTGCTTGAAATCTTTACAATATATTCTTTCCCAAAGAATAAAACATTCAGGTCGTCTGAGTGCAGGCACCTAGCAACCTTTTTCTGCTCTTGCAGCTCTCCGTCAACAGTCTGGTTTTGGAAAACATGTTAATTAGTAGTACTGCTATTTCCTGGGAGAGAAGGCTCTCTCAACTGCAGCTACTATCCAGAAAGCCATTGTTTCAGAAATATTTCAATTAATAAAAATAAGATAGATGGAAATTCAGCTTTTCCTACTCTGTATAGATATTTTTCTACTGAAGAATTTTATAAATTGCAACAGAGTCATCTCTATTACAATTTGCATAGTTTATTAATAGCACTGTCTACAAAAGTAGATGTTTATTTTCCACATATAATAGACCCAATTAGGAGAGGGAGCATATAATTTTAGAATGATAAGATAGATACATGTAAACATTTTTATATATGTGTGTGCATGTATGCATGCTTTACAAACATTTTTTATTTGTACTTGTGTGTTTATATCCATTTTTCATACATGGAGGAACAGAAGCAAGAATTTAACTTTTATTTGTAATAAAACTGGGTAAAAGAATTTTGCTAACAGTTTGATTTTATATTTACTGTACACTTAGAGTAAAAATTGATCCACTAGATTTAATGATGAATTATGAAAGCTTTTCCCAGGAAGAGAAAAAAAAGTTGGGTCTAAAGGTGAGCATTTTAAATGTCTTTAGCATTTCTTACTATAATTTTACCTTTACTGTAGCTTCTAAATTCATGCTTGTCAAAACTGACAACAAGATGCTGCTGAATCCAGTGCACCTAGAGGGCAAGTAGCAATTACCATGAAATCGCTATTAATTTAATATATGTTGAAATGAAGAAATCACTAGTCACAAAGAGAGCAGACATTCTGCTATAGTCACAAACCAAATGAGATTTTAACAGAATATTGAAATCAAAAGTTTCTTCCTCATGAGGATAAAAATGTGATTGACAGTGATTTTTTGCCAGGAAGTACTTCTATTTTTCCCGTTCTACAAACATGGAAGCATAGAACTCTTTGAGTTGAAAATATCATGTAGTTTCTACATCCCTGCCTTGAGCAGAGACACCTTTTGATGCCTTATCCGTGGTCTTAAAATCAAGAGCCAAACATGGTTAGAAGGGAAAAAAGGGATTTTACGTTGGTATTTATTTTAAGGATCCTTTCATGCACCCTGTCCAGGTGGAACATGCTGGAATGCCCATCCAAATGCACACCAAAATGCACATCCACAATAGTACGTGTATAACATTAAAGGCTTTACCAATTAGCATATCTATCAAAGATTCCCCAGTGAGAGGCTGAGTGAACCCCCCTCCCCAAGGAACTTTCCCCCCATGGACAGGCCTATCTTAGTTTACAAAATGTGTTCCAGAGAAGACCTTGGTGTCTGAGGCTTCTGAGATGTTTGGTCTCCTGGCTTAATGGAATACTGGGCCTATGCCAGTTATCAAACCTGAAGAATTAGAAGTATGTGGGCTAAAAGGCCCTTAAGAATACATGAAAGTTATATAAAAGAGTATATAAAGGGGGTATATATAAAAAGCAATAAAGCATCATGGCATAAAGGTCACTAGACCAGGTTGCTCAGAGATCCATCCAAACTGGCCTTGAACACTTCCAGGGATGGGGCAGCCACAGCTTTTCCGGGCAGCCTGTGTCAGTTCCTCACCACCCTCACAATAAAGAATTTCTTTGTCTTATCTAATCTAAACCTACTCTCTCTCAGTTTGAAGCTGTTCCCTTTTGTCCTGTCACTCCAGGCCCTTGAAAAAAGTCTCTTGCCATCTTTCTTGTCAGCTCCCTTCAGGTACTGGAAGGCAGCAATTAGGTCACCCCAAAGCCAAACAATCCCAATACTCAGCCTTCCTTAATAGGAGAGGTGCTCCATTGGAAATGGCTGAAAGCCATTAGACTGCAGGTGCTTTGCAGTTCACTGACAGACACCTGCTTTTGAGAATCAAGATATATTGTCTAGTTTTGACTGGACACATTTCTACAATAATTTAACTTATGGACTAATTTATCCTCTATAAAAACAAAAATATATTAGTCTAATAATTGCTTCCCTTGCATGTAATACTAATTTAAAATATATTCTAACAAAAATATTTTTTTCTGCAAGCTTAGTCTCCAGTATACTTTCTGAAAGTGAATATAAGAATATATGAACAAACAAGATATTTCTGGGTGAAGTTTCCTGTCTTTTTAAAAATCTTGCCCTAACTGTGGTAATAAATTTTTGTGTGTAGTGATACCCTAAAAGAAGCTAATGAATAGATTATTTGTTTTAAAATTGTTTAAAAAAGTTCTTTTCTCCTCTTCCTTTAAATAAAAAAAATATGGAACATTACAAGGTGAAAGTGCTTTTTAAAATGCTGTTAAAAACATACTAAGTTATTGAATGAATAATTAGACAGGCAAAATTGTTTTGGGAGCTGTGGATAAATGTGCTGTACAATATCCTACTGAAATAATTTTAGTTTAATGAGATTACTAAGAAGTCACAAAATAATTTCATTTCATGTTTTAAGTCACATTCACATTACTGTTATCTAGTAGTTTATTTGTGTTCAAGGTTCATTGAGAGAATTACATTTAAAGAGGAAAAATAACTCCACAGAGCTACAAACAATCTTTTTTATTTCTGCCTTCTCATTTTATCCAGAGTGTAAATTTATTGAAATGCATGAGATGTTCAGTCAATATCTGGACATGGAAAGAACTGAAATGGGCAATGAAGGCTGTAAGGTCACTTTTCCTTTCATATTAATTGACCAACTGAAAACAAAAGAATAGGAACATGTTAGGATATAAATTTCTTTAGCAAATTCTAAAACATTTATTTCTAAAATGTTCAGAATGAACATAAAGTTTGGAGTCAAAAAAAGCTTTTCAGGCTCCAATTATATTACAGACAGGATAGATCTCCTGCTGCAGTGATTAACCAAAGAGAAATGTTGGGATCATACAAAGACAGAAATTATGATGAAGTTAGAGGTAAAGTCCTGAGACTCAATGAGTTTCATTTTATGTCACTATAGGGTGAGTATAATTGTATTGAGTCAGCACTGATCTATAAAAGGTGTAGAGTAGGGCCAGTGTTTTATTTCTGGCTTCTTTTCAATGTGCTTTGTATTTACAGATGCCAACTAAATCTTTCCTTTCCTCTCTCCTAACACATAAACTTCTCCAGAAAATAATTTTTCTTAAAAGAGACCTGTAGAGATGTCAGTGCCCCCAAGTGGCTTCTGAGCATGCTGGAACACACTCTCACCTGCTTCTGTTTCTTTGCTGAAGGATCCAAGTGCTTCAGTAATACGGAGCCTTGAGAATACTCCCACATGTATTTTACTGCCACAAGTCATCCTAGTAAAATCAGCAGAGCTAGTTGTGCTGAAAATGTCAATAAAATGTTCTCCGGATTGGTTTCCAAACAGTGTGGCTGCTATTTGTCGTGTAAGGCACATCTTTTCTAAAAAAAAGCTATGTCCCTGTGTGTGACGATAAAAGAGGGAGAGAGCGAGGAAGAGAGACTGAGAGAGGCAGTGACAGATACATGCTCTGCACAGTCAGAAATGTGCTTCTTGCAGCATCGAACCTTTGAATTCACCAACTTAGATCCTTCAGATTTTGTGCTTTCTTTCACACATTAAAAGTCAGATTAAAAGTTGTTTGTATTTGCAGGGGTGTGGATCTCTTAATGAGACAAGCTGTAGTTCAGTTTAAGAAACAGCAAATATGTATATAAGCTGTAAGCATCCTAGATACTTCCCTTTCATCAGGGATCAGACTTGAGCAGTGGACAGAAAATAAAATTATCATCATACCCATTTCTCGGTCGAACTAATTTTGATTTGTAATTTTTCTGCTTAAATGAAAAGCAGACCAATTGTGAGTAACTGTGAGTACTCAATCAAATTCTCAGAGCACAAAGTGTCACTGTTTTCTCTTTGCTGAGTAAACTTCTTCTGGCTGTATGCGCACACTTCAGATTGCAGGAGTGTTTAACAGCAGCAACATAAGCAAATCTATTAAAACATTGCAGTAAAGTCTAAAAGAGACAACAATGATGATATAATTTGATTCAGGATTCAGTGTTGTTTGGCACACCTCCTTCTTTCTGTACAGTTCTGTCTTTCCTAAGGGAGATAAGAAACTTTTTCATACATTGTTTTTGCCAGCTGTGCACTTTGTGAGCTTGAATGAAAACTCACTGATACCAGCATGCTTCGGTGTAAACCAAAGCCTGCATCGTTATTTCAAACACTCAGAAATCACAGACCTACTCAATTCCTCCTCCAAATTATAAAACTATCTCTAGGATATTTTAAAAGAACTGGTTTTGTTCCTCAGTCTCTGAGAAATACTTCTGACTCTGAAAAAACGTGTAATATAAAGGAGTTCTTTGCATGTTCAAAAGCTGCATAAGCTCTTCTGAATTTGAATTTCAGGTAAAACACCAAGCTCTGAAGCAGTCTCAATAAACCTCAGGGTTTTGGCAATGCTGTTCTTTGCAAAATTACTTCTAATATGCATTGCTGTTTCATTGTGCGAGTATGGTTTGTAAGGATGTTTCCAAAATGCAATGTCCCTTGGACCTAGACAGACAGAAAGAGTGAATTTTGTGAAATTCTATAAGGACAAATTAAAAATTATCTAGCTGGGAAGGAATAATAATAATTTTCTTAGTAAATACGGGTTTAGACCCTCAGCTGAGCAGCAGCTCTGCTGACAAGGCTCTGGGCATCTCGGCTAACACCAAGCTGAGTGTGAGCCACCCAAGATACCCAGCTCTGTACTGGGAAATTGAGGGGATTATCTCTGTCCACCCATCACCCTGCATTCTTCAAGTCCTGGCTCCGCTGTACGAGAAAGGCATTCACAAATGGGAACAAAGGCAAGGCCCCCTACATATCTGGGGCTGGAGCACTGGCCCTATGGGGAGAGGCTGGGGCTCTGAGACTCATTGAGCCTGAAGAAAAGAGAACTTCAGCAAGTCCAACAGCTTCCTGCTTACCTCAAAAGTACCAAGGCGACCTGGGAAGACTCTTTACAGTGATATTTGGTGGAAGGACAAAAGAACATGGGAACAGTTGAAACAGGGGTCATTCTCACTGGATAAAAGAAACTTGTTCCATCTTGAGTGCCGTGAAGAATTTGAGCTGGCTGCCCAGAGAAATTGTGCAAGCCCATCTTTTCAAGCTCTGAGCAGCCTCGTTTACTATCTGACTCTGCTTTGGGAAGGATGTTGGACTTGAAGGCCTCCTGAAGGCCCTTTCAACCTAAGCAGCTCTTGGGGGCTGAACTGGTGCAGAGTGCTGCACCATTGAAACTCCCCAGCAGTACCAAAAATAGGAGTAGATGCAGAATCTTTCAAAATTACCATTTGCTTCATTTTGTTAGTGAAAAACACATATACGCCTAGGAATTTTCCATTCCGTCCATTATGGACAAGATATTTCTGAAGTGCTGCTTCTTGAGATGTTCAAGCACTTGGATCCACTGGTGGAGAACTGTAAGATATTTTTCTGGGACTAGGGTGAGCACTAAAGTGGAACAGTCTGACATTTTCTATTGAAAACACATATAAATCTTATCAAAATACTAAAAATATTAATGAAAACTGAGGACCGAGATGACAGCTAGGATTCAGTTGGCATTTGTTCAGTTGGCATCTGCTATTAGGTGTTTTTCTGTTAGGACTTTTCCTTTGAAATTCCAGAGCTGTGCCACCAGATAATGTCTGAGATAATCCAATTGTATGGTACTTCAATGCTGAATCTCTGTTTCTTGTAAACCTAATGTGATCTGTTATGCTGCATCTGCCATTTGTGAGGAATTCCTCATGGAAGCCTTTAATGGTGTAAATTTTTTATTGATAAGGAAGCTACAGAACAAAAGGATTATACAATATATATAATATATATATTATATATATATATTACTTTATCTAGGGTAAAAAGTAGAAAGACCAAAGAATAATCTCCCTATATATTTCTCTATTCAAAATAATGTTTCTAGATATTTCTCATGCGTAATTCTTCATTTCAGTATTTCCTTGCATGGTTTCTGTGACTTCACCTTGGCTGCTGCATTTTCATTCCCTTACTGCTTCTGGAAAAAGCAGACAGTCTCAGCATGCTCTCGTCATGTCCTTTCTCCCGGTGCCTTTTTTGTGTGCCTGACAGCTTTCACTGATACGTTGTGGGTGGTCCAATCTCCTACAGAGTCTTTAACACTTAGTAGTTTTGACATCACACCAGGCTTGTGGGAACCATGCAGTTCTCCTCCCCAACCTTGTTCCCTCAGCACTTCTTCCTCACTGATTCTGCTGCTTTTGGCTTTCTCTGTATCAATCTCACACAACCCCTAACAGGCAGACAGATTAGTTCCATGAAGAGAGTACTTGCTTCATCCCTGGAATTCATGCCAAACTACGTATTTATGCAGTGTCTGATACTCTTATAAGGACACAAAATATTAGAGAACGATCAAACAGTTGAAGGATATTGATGTTTTTTCTGCACCTCTGCACTCTGGAAGTGTTCTCTGCAGCATGCAGAAGCCACACATAGCACTAAGGTGTTACTGTGAGAGATTATATAGATATGAGCAGGAGTCCAGCCTGTTTATTTTCACCACAAAACATAATTATGGAATTGGTGTACAAGATTATGAGGTCCTGAAAAGGAAGACTGCAGGAAAAATGCAAATACTAGCAACGCTAGGTGAGAAATAATTTGAATTGTAGGGGGGACTGAAATGTTGGACTCAGAAATCAGAAGACAAAGTGAACCAAACTCTTCTAATGGTTGATTCATAGCAATGTCTCTACATAATTTTCTGGGGCCCATCAAAATTAATTAACAAGACTCATCCATCAAACAGAAAAAAATTATAAATTTCAAAGACAGTAGAGAGCCATCTATTTTTATCAGAAAAACCTGGCACTAAAAATGCCAAGAAATTTTGACCCATAAGGAAGTATTTTGTCAGAATATATAAAAATCACCACTAAAAAAAAAAAAAAGGCAATTTTATTAATTTTTGCATTGAGATATAAAGCACATTTGTATTTACTGCAGTCTCCCATGAACTAACATTTAGGAATTTCTGTTCAAATACTGGTTTATCGACAATTTTTTCTTTTAGGTCAACTCTGATTAAAAAAAGTTACGTTATTGAATCCAGCCCTTGACCAGATACAGACAGTGCTAGAGTAAATGGTCTAGGCCATCCCCTTTCTCAAGATACTGGAATCTGAGTTCGAGATGCCTTAGACAAAGAATGGTCTTCAAAAGGAACCTTAGGCTCAAGGGTTGCCTGTCTTTTTTCTTCAAGCAGTCAAGCATAGCTTGTCCAACATAACACTGCTAAAGAAAACACAGGAGAAAAAGTAACAATAAAAAGGTTTAGCAAATAATAGTACTTTTCCCTTAAACTTCACAGGGGAAATTGAAATCTTTTAAAAATATTTATTTTCTGGAGTGTCCACCCTGGGCCCTGGTACTGGCTGTATACATCCACTTTTCCCATCCCACATGCCTCACCTGTTCCTGGACTTCTGTTGTGAATTTTCTACTTTCACTGGGTACTGACCTCTTTGTGCCAACGTATTGCATTACAACTGCAACATGTACATACACCAGCGCCTCTTCTTCCTACTCTAACTCACAGCACATTTGATCCATCTTTTTATAAATCATTTTGGTAAAACCTGTCTGTTAAAGTAGGTATTTCATCCAGTAAAATTTACTCTGAGCTCTGAGCAGTCATTACTCCAAGTAGCTCACTAAAAGCATGTCGTTTTCCCAGTACCTGCAAATAAACATCCTTAGCAATTGCATTTTTTTCCGGGAAGTATTCTGTCTTCTTTGGCTAGGCTTATTTTCTGCCATTCTTATAAAAAATGCAGAGGCAGCAACTCTATGTGAAAAGGCTGAGGCAGATATAAGGGTCAATGTATAAGGGTATAATAAATATATCTCATGAATTTTCAGATGTGTTTTGTGTTGTTAATAATTTCTTCTTGTTCAGAAAAGAAAATAGGAAAAAAAAGGAAAAAAATTAAGAAAAAATGTGGGGACCCCCCCGCCAAGTTTTAATGCCTTTAAAATAACAGCATTGTGCAAAAATAGTGATTGACAAACATTTTTAAACAGGCTGTATTTTTTTTTCATCTAAAAATTCCAGATGTGTCATCACTGTCATTGACTTACTTTGTAATGGTCTGAAAATGGATAAAGACAATACCTGAGGAGCAAGAGAATAATAAATCTTCATTCAGAAATCTCTTCTATCTCCTAGTATAACAAGAAAAGTGAAAGGAACAGATTGCATACAACTAGGCAGTGCTGTATTACTTCACAAAATTAAATGATCAGCATGGTATTATGTCAGTTCATGTTGTTGCAATTCACAGAACAATTTCAAAATGAGCAGGTGTGCCATCAATAAACTACCATGTTAAATTTCCTATGCTTATATTTGATCTGCAAAGATCAAATTAGGCATCCTTTTCATGGAAACAGAAGTAGTTTAATGACTCCTTCCCCGCTCCCAGCCCCCAAGAAAAGTACTGTAGTGATATGTGATAGTTTTTTACTTTGAAGGTGCCAGTCACTTTGAAACAAAATCATTCATGGCCTTTTATGCATTTGAAGTTTCAGATGGCACTTTTCCTTTTGTGATGCTTTTATAGTAGCTGTTGTTTCATACTCATTTGAAATAACAAGAATTACATTTTTCCTACTGAAAAGCAAATGGTATGTGTATGGTTTTCTGTTATTTGATGACTGATTTTGCAAGTCTAGGGGAGTGTCTTCAGGAAACAGAGGATCCTATGCTATTTTGAGATCAGTTCTTAACTGAGGGGTTTTACAAACTGCTTTTATTATGTAACAGGTAGATTTAAAAATTGAACCATCTGATAAACTGTACCATTCCAGTTTATTGAAGGAGATTTGGTCAATGGCTCCAACTCTTGCACTGGTTTTATCACAAAAAAGTCTCTACCAGCTGATTCTACTCAGCCCAGTGTACATAAAGAAAACAAACAAAGGAAAAAGTTCCATCTGAATCTTCAAATGCATTATAGGTCATGAATGATTTTGTTTCAAGGTGACTGGCATCTTCAAGCAAAACACTATCATATATCACTATAGTATCTTTTTGATTAATTCTGCTGCACTTCCAGTCACATTTTTGAGCTTCAAAAATCTCTTGTAGAACATTGCATAAATACAACCACCATAAAGGTAGAAAAAGGAGGCAAGCAGAGGAAGAATAGTGCAGTTGAACAGCTGGTCTAACATCTTTGATGAATACAAGAGTAAATTATGAATTCATACAAACGAATAATAGACCATAAAGTAATTGATAGCAAGAGGCCTCACAGAGAATAAAAGAGTAACATAGATAAAGAATACTATAAAATATACAAGAACTGATACATATACTGTCTGACCTCAAAATAATCAAAATAAGGAATGTGGCAGTTAAAGCACTCAGAACTTTCCCTTTAAAGTCACTTTATGATGTTAAAGGATGAAGAGTTCCTGAAAGCATAAGTATATGGAGCTATTAAATAAAAAATAATAAAAAAATCTAAAGGAAATATTTTCCTTCACAATACCAGTGTAGAAACTTAATGATCAGCTTTTTTTTTTTNTAATTATCAGCTTTTTTTTTTTTTTTTTTTTCTCCTTTGCTCTGGAAACATTTAAGTCAACAGTTTCTTTAATGCATTTCTAAGATTCTGTTCGATCCCTCTGTCCTCTGTCCTTCCTTCTTTCCATTTTCCAACTTCCTTGCTTCCCTACACACAGATTATGTCAAGGGACAAAGAAAGAGAACAAAAGGAAAGGAAGGGTCCATGGTCCAAAAGAGACTTATTTGGAAATGTCAACCTTTTGCAGTCAGAGTCTTCTTCTTCCATTCTCTCCTCTACTTATCAATTCAAGATACTTTAGATCCTTTTTTCTGACCTCTAATTATATTTTCTTTCTTCATTATTCTCTTTCAGAATTGCAACGAAGAGTAAATTCCTAGTTTAAATTTTTTTCCTTTAAATTATTCTTGATATTTGGTTTCTTCAGGTAAGACCCCACACTTTATTCTTTCTCCTAAGTGTCTAGGACAAAAAGGTCAATGTTACGTTTGATGGACCTTAGGGTACATATTTCTTTGTTTTCACTATTTTCCCCTGCTTTTCTTTTTTGGCTATTCAAATTTTCAGTTCCTACTCTTCCATTTGGTCACAATAATTCTCAGATTACTGGAAGATCATGATTATATCAGTGATTTTAAATAGCTGACAAATATACTGAACTGATTTAGCTCAGATGATGAACTACCCAAGACTGAAGAAAAATTCTTGCTTAATTTCAAACTGACATATTTTAACAGCAGGGAGAAAAGACTGATTGTTGTTATGTCACATAACATTGATACAATATAATGACAGGAATGTCAGATAAAGCAGAGGTCTTCACTGAAAAAATTATTGTCTGACTGTAAACCTTGCCTTAAAATTGTTTCATGTGGATGTTATCTTAGACAAAAGGATGAAAGCAGTTATTGTGTATTCTTGAATAGATTGAATATTGCTATATAATATTTTTCATAGCAATTCCAGTTCCTTCTGTTTTTCAGTCATCTTTCTAGGTCCTTTCAAAACACAGGTGAATCTGAACCCCTTGGCATAAAGCTACTGCATGGTGTTTAATTTATTCTCCTCTTGCACTGATAAAGTTTCCCACACCTGAAAGAGACAGCTAAAAGACTTCTAAGAAATGTGCCATATAGAATTATTGCTTGCAATATTTAGCAAGAGTGCTCTGATTGTCTGTATACAATTTTCAATTGTAACCAATTTCAGAGTTTAATAAAATTTACTTCAAATTAATAAAGTATTATTACATTAGATTTGTCTAGTCCCTAAAGACAACAGATAACTTAAAATACTGCTATTTATACTCATATTATATTTAGCTGAGATGTCTGAAGTGCAGAAATACAATTATTGGATATCTACTCAGTAGAAATAGCAACAATCTTGAATAATGTCCAAAAGGACAAAGTTGTGTCTTATGAGGTAAAGATTCAAATTTGTTCCAATGAGAACACTTTAATGCAGAAAGTAAGGTGAAAATGCATCCTGTGTAAAGCATTCAATGCAATGAAAGAAACCAGCAGTGAAAAACAGTACAAAATACATCACCTCAGCGTCCACAGCCTTCAGCTGTACTCCTGTGTGCAGGTTTTGTCCTCCAGTATAGGAGCCCAGCTCCTCTGACTGGGTGGTTGATTCGTTGGGTTTTAAAAGTATATAACTGGAAAATGCCTTTCATTATAAAATAGATAATGAAGAGGAAACGAAGAAAAAGAATTATATTTAGTTATAGTATCCAACTTTCTCACAGAAGCTTCATATTAACACATTCTCTTGGGAAGTTGTGTGAGAAACCACATGGCAGACACAGTTTTTAGTTCAGGCTTTTGCTCCAAAAACTATTGCTGCATCTTACATTATATTGCCAACAGTAACAATCCAGCTTGCCAAGATGAGAATCTGGCCAAACCTTCAGTGCTTGCCTACAGAGCCTTGTTTAAGACTGAGAGAATTGGGATTGTTCAGCCTGGAAAAGAGAAGGTTTCAAGGTGACCTAATTGTGGACTTCCAGTACCCAAAAGGAACCTACAAGAAAGATGGAGAGAGACTATTTACAGAGCCTGGAGTTACAGGACAAGGGGGAATGGCTTCAAACAGTAGGAGGGCAGGATTAACTTACAAGTTAGAAAAGCTTTTTTACTGTGAGGGTGGTGAGGCCCTGGCACAGGTTTCCTGGAGAATCTGTGGATGCCCCATCCCTGGAAGTGTTCAAGGCCAGGTTGAATGGGGCTCTGAGCAACTTGGTCCAGCGCAAGGTGTCCCTGTCCATGGCAGAGGGCTGAAACTACGTGATCTTTAAGGTCCCTTCCAAGCCAAGCCAGTCTCTGATTCTGTGATTCTTTGAAACACACTTTTCATCTAGTTTGGGTCAGTCATACATCTCATCAATTAAAGGGCATCCTTTATCCATTGATGGAGAACAAATTAATAGTGATTGTAATATATTGTAACATAAGAAACCCATGAGTTTTTATTCCTTTACAGCAAGAAGATGGGCATGCACCTCAGTGTCTTATGGCTGAGTTTTAGAATCATTGAGACAGTCCTGTGAAAAGAAGTGGGAAATTTATGTTTCCACTTTTATGAAGAAACCAACAAAAAATTGCATTTTGTGAAACATTAAATCTGTGCCCCATCCAAGTATTAAGTGTATTCCTAGGTCAAATGAGTTCATTCATATTCCTAGGTTCAGGTGAGTTCATGCTTATTAAGGAAAATCTGGCTCCTACATAGGCCTAAGGTAGCTAAGAAATGCCAGCTGTGAAATGCCACAGTGAAGTCATGTGCAGGTATGTGTGGAAGCAGACTTCTGAATTGGATAGAGAAAGATAAAAACCCACACCATTCATTCTGAAATATTTTATAAACTGTTTTCCACTCAACAGTCTTTATTTTTTTCAGATGCGTTTCATAGGTCTTAAAAAAAAAAAGAATAAATCTACATGTTTTCCATACATAAAAAAATCTGTATCTAGTTCTTTAAATTTGATTTTCTAAATTCCTCCCTTTCATGCTATTTTTTCATTCTATTTCTCTAAAAGCATAATCTCTCATGATAAAAACTGTCTTGAATCTAATAAAATAGCAGAAATACCCTTTTATATTATAATGCATTATATGACCTTAACTGGATTTAGTAATATTTGTTGTAATCAAACTGAATGCCATTAAATAACAGGCCAGGAAAGTTCAAATGTCACGTTTTTTGGTGACAAAGAAGGTCAGCTCTTCTAATACTTTTTATTCAAGAGCAAGTAAACAAAATTGTAGGTACTTGTGTCTGTCTGTAAGTTGACCTATAAATCAAAAAGATCAGAAAGATAAGATTTCAGTTAAATTTATCATTCAAAGGTTTCAAAACTAAAATATTTTCAAAGTGTCAGACGTTACCTTTTACTAACACTATTTTTACGAGGCTATGAGTCAGTGATTAAGAGATTTTTCCTTCAGAGGTGTTGGTTTGTTCAGATCAAAATATCTGTATTGCAAATTAAAATGGAAAGGAAAAGCTAAGGAACATGAAGAAGGATTAGGGGACTGCTTCAAAAACTCTGAAGATTTATTTTAGAATTTAATCTTCAGCTGATAACTTGTATTATTGCTTGATAGATAGTACCATATGCAAAAACACCAAAACCCAACAAACCACTTCAAAGACACCTGGGGAAAAGGAAACGGGTCATATAGGTTTTTAAGAAGTTAAGCAACATTTTTAATTATGACTAGTTATCTTAGCAGATAGAAATGTCTATTTCAGTCATTTCCCTACATCAGTAAGGTGAGCTATATCTGTAGTAGTAAGATGTAATAAGATCTTACATGACTGCTATGTAATTTTTTTAAATGCTAACAAAAAAACCAATGCAAAATGAGAATTATGTTAGTCTCTGGTCAATGACATAGTAAAATAAATATGAATTATTATAAGCCTACCCTTTCCCTTAAAATGATAAAAATAAAAACTAACTTCTAAACAAATAAACAAAGCCGTAAACCATCCTCTCCGCCCCCAGTTTTTAGATAAGGTTTTGGCAAAGAATTTAAATTTGACTGGTAATATATTTAAACTATTTAGACTCAAATAATTATAGCTACATATCACATAAGCTGGTCAGTTTATAAAGGTAGATTTCATATATCTGGAATATGAAATTGATATTAGAGAATGCAATATTGTGTTTTCAGGGATGCCTACATTAACTGCTATGTTAACACTCACATGCGTTTTTTGTTAGTTGGCTAAATTCTTTACCAATCCCACTATGTTTATGGATGTAATAATACATGTCCATGTTTGGATCTAATGAATCCAAACAGCTATGGAAATAAGTTGTTTCAGTTGTTATGATTTCCTCTTATATCTTACTGAGAGATTTAAAAAGGCAGAACAATACCATTTAAACCAGAGTGAGGAGAAAAGTACAAATATTAAAAACTATCAAGTCCACTTTTCTATATGATGTATTTTCTGCATGTTTCTGAAAGAATCTTGGAAACAAATTAAAAAAAAACCAAACCCAATACAGATAAGGTTCTTAATCTCCAACCAAGGTACATTTTATGCAAAATGGGAAAATAAATATACATAGACATGGGAATAAACAACCATCCTGCTGTCCCCTTTTTCTCATTGTTTTCTGTATCCTTTAGTATTTGTTCTGATAACTAATTATTGCCTGAATAACAAATGCAAAATGAAGCACTATATTTATATTAGTTTTTGTTTAAAGATACAAAGATGAATCTTCCTAAAATCCCCTTTGACAAATTCAGGAGATAAATGAAATTAGCTTCTGAAAAATATCTAAAGTGCAAGACTGTGTTTATAATACTGTACACATGAAGCCACAGACATAGAAGCTGATACAAAAATGTTTTCTTAGTGAGGAAAGTTTCTTTCAAAAGCCACTTTCTGCAAACTTTTTCCCATGAGATGTAACTAGCACTGCCACTAAATCACAAAGAGTGTAGTTGAAACATTGACCATATTAGAACAAACACTTGTAATAAGTGTTAAAACTCTTGACTAGTGTGTGATACAAAGACCAAGCCCAAACCATGACTGAAGGCAAACTAACAGGATTTCATGGCTAATGTTTCAGGCAGTTAATGTAGACAGCTTTTGTTTTCCATCGAGGTTAACTGGAAATAACCCGATCTTCTCAGAACTTCAGACAGCCCCCGCCCAGTATTTGTGTCTATATTTCTCTTCATCCTATGAGTAGTAAACTTTCCAATTCCATTTGCTTCAGTAAAACCTCTTCCAGATCTGATTGTGTTTTCCTTTAAGTTCTTCCCCAGCTAATTCATAAAGTTCTGCTTTCAGAAGCAGTTCAGAAGACATAACTCTCCTCCTCAGCTTAAGGAAGAAACCGGGTGATAGACTCCAGCATCACTCAGGCACATGAAACGTTTGTGAAGCCTTTTCTCCAAGATGACAATCCTGTTGGTAAAGTGATAAACATGGAGGAGAAGAAATCAGAAGCCATAAGGCAGTAAGTGCTGGTTAAATCCTGACTTTCAGAAACCTAACCATCTAATACTCTTACTGTTTTGAATTCTATAATATTGAGCCATTTCTGCAGAGCACAGCAATGTCAGCTATTGTTCTCTTAGTGCTAAATGTGCTTTTCCTGTCTATAATGCATACAGAACCTTATATACACTAGAGAAAGAACAGCTCGAGTGAGCCATCAGGAAAGTTACAGAAATATGTACTTGTTCTTGTCACTTCCCATTGTTCATGGTGATCTGTACTGTGTTCTTTAGATGTGCTGCAATAGTGGTTATATCTTTTTTTAACCTTGTGGTCATTCTACCCAAAGTAATCCACAGTGCTCTGTTAAACAAGCTCAGCTAAAAGCAAAAGCATGTGTAGCAATTAGCTGTCATTCTGTAATTGTGTTTTCTGTATCTAAAATGAGAAGAAACAACCTGTAAAATCAAAGTTGGGTTTATGTGAAAGAGAATACACTTTGTTGTCTCTGTCTAGTCTTCAGTCACAAGAGTGCAGCACAGTATAGACTCCAACAGCTGAACTTCTGCTGCTGCCCTTGATAGTGTCATTCAAACTGCTTTTGAGGTTCTCAACAAAGGAAACTGAGCTGTTTGACAATTAGATTTAAAAGACATGGAGGAAATAAGCGTCCATAAAAGTGAATGACATTCTCAGACAGACTCAACTAGCATTTTCCTTCTCAATGGAGACACAAAAGGATGACTGTGGTGAGGAGACTATAGCTGCAATTAACTTGTCATTTGTATTAATAATTATATCGTTTCAAGACTCCATATTTTTACAGCTAAGGTCATAGACTAAAATGTAGGTTCAATTCTTGCTTCTCTCAGACTTCTCATGGGACACTGCACAATGAATTTATCTTTCAGTGCATTTATTGCTTTTAATTTGAAAAGGAATAGCAATTTTTATTTTCCCTGCAGTCACTTATATGAATTTGTAGTTCTCTTCTAGTTGGAGTTTTTCTTCTTGTAAATGAGATAAGTATTTTAAAATACACTCTTTTAAAAAAATTGTGGAATTGGAAAAGAAACATTTTAGTAAGGGATTTAAGTAAGGGATAAGTTTGCAAATTTCCCAATTTTACTAGAAAATATTTTTCCCTGTTCATTAAAATTCTTTATAAGATATCCCATTTTATGTTTGATTAAAAGAAAATTGACATCTTTTTTCCTCAGAGAAATAGATTTTCCTTCCTTATTCTTCATTTCATATTCAGCTTTAGATATTTAGAAAGCTTACTTTAACCAATAGTAATAATTTAATTTGTATTGGAGAGGATCCAAAGGAAGACCACGAAGATGACCAAAGGACTGGGGAACTTACTCTGTGAGAAATGACTGAAGGACGTGGGTCTTTTCTCCCTGAAGAAAAGAAGACTCAAGGGGCGCCCCATCACAGTAGGCTGGTGTGTGAATCTCCACATACAGTAACTAGGGTGACCACCAAGCCACAGTGAAATGCAGAGTAATTATTTAATTACCTCACTAATGATGCTGGGCAGCACAGACACTCAGGGACACAGGCTCCGTTAGTCTCAGCTCACCCCACTGGGCAGTAGGGTGGGGAGCCCTGCCTGCCCCGATACATCAAAGGGCTTTGTCCCCAGGAAGTTTGTCTCAAGGCTGTGCTTTTCTGATCTCTGTCTCCCAGCAGGAGGCTCAAGCAGGTCTGTGAGAGGGTGTTATCTCTACACAGGAATTCTACTTCTCAAAACAGGCAGAGGATGAACAACACTCACATAATAAATGGAGTTTTCCCACACTGACATTCTTAGCATTTCCAGCTGTAAGGTCAGTTTGAGGGAAACGATTCCCTCCTCGTCAAATCTTCTGGTTTTAACCCTTTCCTCCCAACAGTCAGCAGTTAAAAGGGTGGCAGTTTTACAAGGACCACGTGGAGAAGACAAGGGGCAATGACTACAAGTCGCACTGGGAGGGGTTTCATCTCAACGTAAGAAAATAATTTTTTACTATAAAATCAGACACTCCCTGGAACAATCTGCCCAGGGAAGTGGCAGAGTCCCCATGACAGGAGTTTTTCAAGATGTAATTGGAGAGGATGTTGGGAAATCTCATCCATGTTCCTTTTCCCACAAAAAGGTGGACCAGATGATCTTACCAGGTTCCTTTCCAGCTTATTAGTGGTCCTCTGAAGAAATACTTCCTAGTTTCAGTTGAAGATGGGAAAAGTATGTCTGAAGTTCTTACATAGTTAACAAGAAAATCTCACTTTCAAATTTACTGTAGTTTCGGTATTTCACTTATAAATTCCATTTTAACTGAGTTAACCAGTTAACAACATGGTACATCATAAGTTGTAAAAAATAAATCATTTAATGTCACATTTTTCAGCCTCTATATTCATAAGATTCCATTCAAATTGCAAGTTTATTTGAATGAGGAGGGAGCAAACAATGTTTTCAGTTTCAAGTGAGACTAGGAAGCATTTATTGGAATTGTGCACCGGCTGAAAAGCAAAGAAAACAGGCATGGGATGGTGACACAGGAGAGTGGAAGACTCCATATTTTAAGACTGCTTACGTACCATGTATCAGTTTCTATTATTTAAAATTAACATTAATGTTGAAAACTGTTAGACTTTCTCAATGTATGAAAAAGGTTCTATATTAAGAAAAACAAAAGTAATAAAGTATTTGGCACATATTGTGTATTTATTTATGTGATTGAAGTGGAGAAAATTTTGTCCTCTGTCAGCCATTACACACTCGTGTAATCTCTGACATCCCACTTATTTAAGATAATTTTCTGTGTACTGAAACACTAAATCCAGACATCTGGATTTTTACTCAGAATCTCAGAGGACAGACAAGATAGAGTCAGGGAAAATTAGTTTTGCACTATCTCATTTACACGTTTAAAATGAAAAAAAAAAGATAAAAAAAATTGTGCATCATCTTTTTTTACCTGGTGAGTCTAAAAGAAAGAGTCATAACTCTATTTTTCCTCACTCATAATTTTTTGTCCAAGGACATACACATGAAGAGTAATTCAATCCAACATATGAGAGGTTGTGATGTCTTAGACATTTTTTAGAGTAGTGCTTTGTAAATATTTTGGAAAGCCTATCTTCCATGAAAAATGCAGATATAGTTTAAGAAAAATATGTTAAGATTCAATTAAATATCTTCACTAAGTTGTTACACTGAGATAAAAACTTCATTTTGTCATTTCCTGAAGTAAATGTTTCACTTAGAAAATTAAATGCCTGCCAGACTTAAGAAATTTGACTGGAGGAACCCTTTCACACCATGCTGACTTTTAGTTTGACCCAAAGCACAGTACGGTTCCATAAAGCAAATATATAGGCACATATATATATATATACTTATATATGTGTATATACACACTGGTATCTGCTGCGTATGTCAGGGAGCCATCAGGCCCGAAAAGACCTTTACAGTCATTGAGTCTAACCATTTCCCCAGCACTGCCAAGCCCACCTCTAAACCATGTCCCTATAAGCCACAGACACATGGGCTTTAAACTCCTCCAGGGATGCCGACTCAACCACTTCCACGGGCAACCTGTTCCAGTGCTTGATAACCCTTCAGTGAAGAAATTTTTCCTAATATCACATTTCTTCTTCTCCTATTGCTTGTTACATGGAGAAGAGCCTGACCCCCGCCTGGCTCCACCCTCCTTTCAGGCAGTTGTAGGGAGTGAGCAGGTCCTTCCCGAGCCTCCTTTTCTCCAGGTGAAACTGTAGCTGCCTTGGCTACTCCTCCTCAGACTTGTGCTCCAGACCCTTCCCTAGCTCCAGTGCTCATTTTTTGAACACATTATTTACCTGTTAATGTTAGAATTTTATATCAGGTAAGGTAATGGGAGTAACTAATTTGAGTGTTGGAGATTTCATTTCAAGTATGTCTCGTGGGAAGTTTTCAGTTTCTTAAGTAGTCTAAAAGATAACCTTGCACACCTCAATCTTGTCACTTCTGCTTGAACGCAACCATTGACATTGAGGGCATCTCTGAAAGCAAGAAAGGAATGGTTTAGATTTATCATCAGCTATACTGTCTAACAGAATGTGACAGCATGAAACTATGAAATGGATAGAATGATTAAAATTCAAATCCAGCCATACTTACACTTGGTATTGAAGTCAATGCACTTTCTGAGCCAAAAGTCATTGGAAAGAGTTAAGGCAGAAGCACTGAATCTTTTGGGGTCCATCAATTTCAATTCATTTGCTCTAATTTTATGGATCAGTACTTGGTCTCTTCACTCTAGTGTCTGTGAAATGTCAGTCCTTCCAGTGACAGCTCCTGAATAAAAAGACCTGCATGTGTAGCTGTTATTTCTACACTTTTCCAGCATTCAAATATTTAACCACATAATGTGTGTCTCCTAGAATTAGGTTGATGCAGTGGCAAAGTACAGCATGCTTTGTTTCCCTTGACATTGCAAGTGGCATAAAATCCAGTCGACTACACTTCCATGGTACACTTCTAATAGTCTGGAGAGTTCTGTTTGTCCAGAACAGACACGACTTGCCACTTGCCATACATGCTTCTAGAAAGTATACATTTATACATTATGTAAAGAGCTAAATTATGCAAAATACATAATAATTATATTTTTTAAAACAGCTGGAATTACTGTGCTAATAATGTAAGTGATACAAACGACAAAAACATTGACATAAAAAGTTAATGACTGAATTATAATTTATATTTATTAATCACAACCATCTGTCATTGCACCTGTAAACAACAACAATCCACAGGTGAAAGGGACTAGGGAATGAAACCTCATCTTTTTATCCTTGCTTATATTAATGAAACTTAATGTCACTTTCCTAGTGCATTTCTTTGTACAAAATGATGTACATTATCATCAATGTACATCAGTACATTGATGATGTACATCATCAATGTACTGATGTAGCAATGATGATAATGTAGCAATGATGAACGTCATATACTTTCAGCAGTTTTAAAAATAATTTGATGTTTGTATGGAAAGGAAATAGGAAACAATTATTTAAAGGTTTTCAAGACTGAGGATTTTAGAGGGATTGAGACAGTTTGTGGAGGTTTTAAAAGAAAAAATTGAAGCATCGTGGGCAAAATTTAAATCTTGCCGTTTNAAAAAAAATTTAAGAACGGGGGGAAAAATTTAAATCTTGCGTTTTTTTTTTTTCTTTTTTTTTTTTTTTTTTTTTTTTTTGGTGACAGTCTCTAGAATCCAGCTCTTAAGTGGAAACGCAAAGAGGAAATCTATTTGATCCTTTCTCTGCCTCCAGTCCACTCATCATTTGGTGTTTGATATTTATGTCCTCTATCATAGTATTCCTTTATGAACAATGAACTATTCCTGATGCACAATCTTTAGCAGCCAAGTATGGAACTGTAACTAAAAGGTTTTAGATGCTAAATACTTTAATTTTGCACTGATGTTTTCCAGTTTCCATGATGTTTTCCAAAAGTCACTTTGCTGTTCTCTCCATCCTATGCAGTTCAAGAGGGAGAAGAGGCATCCTAAGAAGACAAATCAGTTTGCTTCATTCTGCATTGAAGAGAAAAATTTTTCCAGTCCTACAGATGACCAAGATTACTCATCATAGCACTCAGGAGTCAATCCTGAGGAGTTCCAGGGGAGCTTGAGTCATCATTGTTCTCAGGGGTGGAGGGGGAGGAACCCTTAATATTTTTTTAATATCTTTTTATTGCAGTTTCCATTAATAATGTATCATAACCTTTAGCTTTGTGTGTTCATTTGGTCCAAAATTTTAGAGGATATACTCTATAAAGCGCACATTCATGCTTTGTCAATATTTTTAGCCATCATGTGTATAATAGAAAGCAAAGAAAACAGAAAAAGTAGTACAGAAGCTCATCCAGCCATTATGCTCACTTTGCCATTAAAGTTCACTGACTAATGGATTTCTGATGCAGATGGAAGTTTTTGCACCATTGAGATATTGCTTTGACAGATCAGGCACAATAGCTGTGAATGTTAGTCTTTCAAGCCTGAAGAGTTTCCTTTCATGGCTTCAAGAGAAGCCTTTCCAGAGCGGCAAGATATTCACAGCAGACAGCATTTTAATGCAGGGGAAAAAAAGAAAAGAAAAGAAAAAGTTTCTTTCTTTTTTCAGTAATGAAGGACTTAACAAGCTTGCTTGAATGCTGCAAGAATAAATCAAGTTAATTACACGAAAGTAAAGAGAAGTTCTTAAAGAACAAATGAAGTTCCACCAGGTCCACATAATGAAAAGCCATCTTGGAAGTTAAATACTCTGGCAACGTGAATTATAGTTCAAAAAATATTTAAAAATACTAGGAAATATTAATAAATAATGTCACAATCTTTCTGAGATTATAAACTGTCATGCACCTTGTTAGAAAAGAATAGAAAGGTATCTGAATACATTATTATTAAGAAAAATAAATAGAGCAATTAAAGGAATATGAATGACCACTAAGACATATATTTATAAACAAGAAAAAATTAATTTTATTGTCTGAAATCCCACTGTCTTCAGTGGACACTGAATTATGTTGAGAAGACTTTCCTTTGATTACCAGCATCTTCTCTTACTCTTTTTGGTACTCTTCTTTTAACATAATAAAAATGTATTTATTATAAAATAAAGACATTGAAATCCAAGGAGAAATCACCTTCTAGTTTGACTTTAATCTTATATTTGAAAAATTGTTTTAATTGGGGCTTTTTAAAAAATACATTCGAATACATTGAATAAATAATACACTTCATCCCAAAAGAAAGGCAATTATGTGCACTAATGGTAGAAATCTACATAAAGCTGGGTATCACTAATAATAGTCTAAATGATAGCAAAATAACTAATATTGCTGGTTTTCAGCAGTTATTCTCCATCAGTCTTTGGCCCCAAATCTCCTATTTGTCTTCTCACTTCATTTCAGATACCATTCACAACACTTGAATGTTATTTAAATAAGGGGTACTGCAATTGTTTCTTTTGTTTAAGAGTATAGTTTCTATATACTGATCAATTGTACTGCATCCTCTTTTCCCTGAGAAGGCCAAGCTAGACTTTTCATGTAAAACACTCATGCAAAGCAAAACATTGCTGCTGGTATTTACTCTTGTCCCAACATTTAATAAAATGCAGATTTTTATTCCCCAAAATTCACGTTTATTAGGCTACCCAGCCTGGACTCTGCATCTTATGTAATTGTGTCTCAGTGCTATACTCCTGTCTTGGCCTAACATCTTGCCCTCTGAAGCCCTACATTCTTACCTACTTTAGCTGAGTTATTGTTTCGTTTTGTAAATTATCATGGTAATTATCTATTACCATGAATCTCCCCTATCTATAGCTGACCAAAATCTCTGACCCTTTTTGTATTTGAGATGTATTTTACAGAGACCATAATCAGGTTTGGATATTAAAACTCTATGCTACATTTTAAAAGAAAAACTCCAATCAAATATACTGTTGTTACATTCACTCCAAAATATTACTTACTAAAAATTAATATACATACTTTTTCTGTGCAATAAGCAAAACTAGTCTATTTCCAGCCCAGACTCTCAATTACAACTGCTCTACCTGCTTGGTATGACCTTTGCTTTTGCTATAAATGAACCTTTAAAACAAGTATTATTACTTTTAGGTAAATTTAATTGGATTCATATCTAAAGGACTGAGGTCCTTTAAGTAGATAGGGAAAAAGCTTTGCACTTATTCAGTATCTTTTATTTTTGTTAGTAACAATATATTTACTATTTCCTCTTTCAGCCCTGTTTTGACATCTAGACCACTTTAATTTGCCTGTCCTAAGTGAATTCACCTTTTACTGCATTTGCATTATTCTGCTTTTTGCTTAAATTTAAGGGTTCCTCCCCCCGAAACTAACTTTCATTTTTCTAACTGCTTTAATGTAAATAATTATTCTTCCCAATTATGCCAAAATTAATTTGCTAACAGAGCATTGGAAAGGGAATTAATGGAATAGAAATTAAGAATTCAGAATTTTATTAGAACTACATTTTAAACTCTTATTTTTGTTTGCTTTGTAATTATGTTTTGGTTTAGCATTAATCTCGAAAAAAGTACTTCATCACCTTCTTTAAGTCCTGTTGTTTACAACTTAGCCTTATATAACCCTTGTTCTGCCAGAGTGTTCAAGTCTCCCTGAAAATCACTCTGCTTGCTTTGTCTGACGCAAAGCAAATTTTAACTCACTTCAGAAGTCCTATTAGCAAGCTCACTCATTAGTGGGACTAATCATAGATATTGGATTGGTCATGCTCCTAACTTCAAGTTCAGTTTTGAAGAGGTAAAACTTCCTCTGGGCAGAAGTTTTACTGCAGTGGCTCCAGAAAGGAGAGTAGGCTGGAATCTCAGCGATAACCAAATCTGAAGAACATGAATGAAAGAAATAAACTTTAGCAGCATGAGCACCAACCAGAACAATGGGTACCTTCATGATGTGTCTCCACATTGGCCTATTTCTGGCCTGTTAATTCAGAGCCAGATATCCAGCTCTACGGCATCTGCTTGTTCTCCTGTGATCTGCATCCTCATGTGCAGAACACCTTCAGCTGTGTCATTCAAAGTAATGACCTCCTGATTTAGGTGGTCTTAATCCTAGCAATAATATGAATAGTTTAATTTTGTGAGGCCCACACTAACTATATCCCCTTCAATAGAAAAATGCAGCTTTAATGCATTTACTTAATTAATGCACCTTCATGACATCGACATGGAAAGCAAGTGCAATCAACTCTATTGCACTTTATCAGGTCAATGATCCTTGATCTAAAAGAGATTTATGTAGAGACTCTAATGAAGTAGTAGCAGCTGTGTGGAGTTTTTTTACAGTACCTTTTCATCTCCTGTTTTTAGCAACAAAATATTAAGACCTTGAATTGAATTGAATATAGTCACTGACAAAGCAAAATATGCCCAAAGGGCTCATCAGAATATAGGGAGAAAATAATGTGTGTTTGCCAACTACACATTGATGTAGAATATTGCTTTGACTGAGACTTCTTTGAGGGCAACAAATATCACAGAATATGCTGCAGTCAAATTTTTGGAATATGTTAGTTTATGTGGTTACTTATTTTATGGAAATGCCAAAAAACGCACCTCAATAGAATTGCACAGTGTCCCGGTTTGAGACAAATTCAGAGTAACATCTGGAAGGAACATCTCCTCAGAGGAAGGCAGGTTACAGCTGCCCCTCCCCCACCAGGTTTGGGAAAGAAATATTCCTCGGAGGAACGTGAAAGAGAAAATACAACCTATTTATTTAACAAACACACAGGAAAATAATAATAATGCTAAATAATAAAATCTCTCGTTGTGGAGAGAANCACATCATAAAGTCACCCCAAGACACACAGGTTTGCTACATTTCAATAACTGTTACCCAAGACAGAAACCTTCACTGAAAAATCCTAGATCCAAACCAGTGAAGAAAGCAGGCTAAGTGAGAGGAGATTCCAAATTCCTTAATACTCAATTGAATTTAAAATACTAATGTAGAAGATACATAGTGAACATTGAAGTATAAACCCAACATAGACTTTGCAACATGATTTAAAAGTCATGTCAATTGCCACAGCACTAAAGGGAAGAAAAGGTCAGATTATTCATCTTTACCTTTCTTTATGCAACAATACTTTCATTGAATAAAAGTACTAAAAAAAAAGCTTCTATCCATCTGTAGTACGCCCTAGATTAAAAGATCTCTTTGCCTCATACCCTGCGTTACAATAACAACTTTATTATAAATTCACCTATATTTTCATCTTTTGTTATTACAGGATCAATTCCAGAGCTCTTCTCATAAATTGAATTCTTGTGCTGAAACACGAGCATGACAGTACCAATAGGGCCAAATTGACATGTGATGTTTTGTATCTAGCCTAAGGAGAAGTCTTATGTCTTTGAGATTTTGCCACCACTGTTCACGTCTTTGTGGGTATTTTGGTATAGGTTCTTTTTTTCTATTTTTTTTTCTTTAGTTGAATGAAGGTAAGAAAATAGAGATTCTGATGTAATAACGTAAGTCCCAGTTGATTTCAGAAGATTCAAAATATAATGGAAGAGACAGTAAAATTGAAAGATCTAGCAACACCAATGGGGTGGATCCTCCCACAATGAGTAAAATGTGGTCACTGAGTGGTCTTTTGGATAATTTTACAGCTTCAACTCCAATTCAGTTCCATTTTTCTCATCAGCCCTCAGCCTGCTGAGCTTCCTGTCAAAACCAGCACTCCAAACTGCTGCAAATTTGGGTTTTTCAACTTACTACTTAATATAGATGTGATTCTGAGTAGCTATTTTTCTCCAAAATAAGGCGTCACAAATGAAAGACTTGTAAATATAAGTCTTCTCTATAGTGGTGACAAGCTTTGTTTTCTTGCTATCAGGACATTTAAATTGCACTGCTTGGCTGCAGAATATCACGCTGTGCTGCTGCATTCAGAAACCATTATCACTGTAGGAAATAATAGCAAATGGATATATTAATTAGGAGTTTTGAGAAGTAATGATGAAGATAAGATTTATCTACATCTCTGTGATTCACAGCTATGTGAAACAGAATAGCTAAGGAATGACATAGCAATTCAAATAACTGCATTTTATTGTAAATAAATTCATCTGGTAATATGTGGGCTAGGAAGAAATACCTAGAAAGATGAAGTTAAACACGGTTATTTGACAATGAAGTTCATATGAGAGGCTTACCATAGGCCTTTGACAAATCACTGGACTTCTTTTCTGCATCTCCAAAGCAATACCGGGGTAACAGTAAATAGTTTCTCAGAGGATAATGATTAAAGAAGACAAAGCTGCAGTGATGTCTAACCATTAGCATTGTTACCACTAAACTTTGAACAATGAATTAAAAAGATAAATGGTTTAGATTGTACATTAGCGAAAATTTCTTCACCCAAGGTGTTGTCAAACATTTCAACAGCCTTCACAGGGAAGGGGTAGACTTACGATCTCTGGAGATATTTAAAAGATGCACAGATGTGTCACTAAGGGACATGGTTTAGTGGTGGACTTGGAAGTGTTAGGTTCACAGTTGGACATGGTGATTTAAAAGGTCTTTTTCAACCTAAATGATTTTAAGATGTCATTTAAAAGAAAATCTAATGATCTAAGGCTATTAAACATTAACAGTAGAAACCTTAACTACTTCTATCAATTTTAAAAATCTATTGCTAAAGAAATGAAAAGGAGGGGTATGTAAATTTTCAGCATTGCTAGACTAAGGTGGAGAAAATTCAGAAAGCCTCAGTTTTTTCATTCCTCAAAGCTTCATGCAGCTTCCTGAAATACCAACCTCACCCTTATCACTGGATGACTTTTACGATGAAGCCAAAAAAACAACATAATTATCAGGATAAACACCTCCACCTTTGGTAATAAGTATTGCTGCAATGGGAATTGAAAACCAAAATCTTTCCTTTTATGTACAGTGCAAATAAAGTCAATATAATTGTGCTTATATTTCATTTGAATCTGGCCATCAGTTCGTGTCTAACACATAAAAGAGATTCAGTTGTGTGGAAAGAAACAAGTTAAGCATAAAATATCAAATATAGCTTGGGATAAACTTTAGACTTTTACAAAATATTTGGAGTTCTGCAAGGAATATACAAGAAAAGTTCTCTTCAAGGGACTAGTTATTGAAACATTGCACTAGTTATTAGTTATTGAAACATTGCTACAAATTAAAAGAGAGTAGATTTAGATTAGATATTAGAAAGAAATTCTTTACTGTGAGGGTGGTGGGGCCCTGGCACAGGTTACCTGGAGAAGCTGTGGAAGTGTTCAAGGTCAGGTTGGATGGGGCGCTGAGCAACCTGGTCTAGTGGAAGATGTCCCTGCTCATGGCAAGGGGTTGATGATCTCTAAGGTCCCTTTAAGTCCAAAGCATTCTATGGTTCTGTTTGTTGGACATAAATTCAATTTGAAAAACTGCCATAGTTTCACTGTCCTTTGTGAATACATATACATGTAAATACACCTGTGTGGTTTCTGTCTGTGTGTGTGCAGGAGTCTTCCTCAGTTACGTCATCTCTGTATATGTAGCAAAATCCAGGCATAACTTTTCTTCCTGGTTCACCTTATGTTCAGTATAGAAAAATCAGGCATGATTTTAATGAGACACAGACAATGCCTGGCATATTGCCGCTCTGGGTAATCAACAGATTAGTATGATTGGAGCTCTGCTGTTCCACAGCAGCTTTTGTAAAAGTCTGGTGATGAACAAGGAAGGAAATTATGTAATTGCAGATGACTGTGATTGACTGTGATTGAAATGAGCATTGCAGAAGGTAAGAAAGTCTAAAGGTGAGCACAAACACAAGGCTGGAGCACAAGAGTGGAGTGGGATGCTCAATAGAAGTGGCCTTTGTGAATACCAATTTTTAATAGCACACATATAACTCCCAGTGCCTATCCCACAATTTAGGAACACTTGATTTATCTGTTTTCTTTTTTTTAAGGAATGCTATAAAATAAAAGAATTGTCATGCTTTTCCTATAACAGTAATGAAAATTGTTCTTCCTAGGAATACTAGGCTTTAGGACATAATATTAATTCTTATTTGGTGATTATGCTGAGACAATATTTATGCCCTGCAAAGTATAGTACAAAATCCTGTGAGTCCTGTAAGTAAATAGCATAAGGAGTATAAATGTCAATTATCTCTTTCAGACATCACTTTTTCTCCTGACTGATAAATTGTACAACGAACTTTGCTGAGAAACACAACATTTAATTATTTTTAAAATGCTAAGGAAAGTTACGAAACTTAAAATACCTTTCCTTTAGAGGAGTTTCACATGAAACCAACGTCCATAATTTGCACTTCAACACTGTTTTTTGTATTGAGTCTCAGTTTTACAAACTCTTATTCATGTGCTTAGCTTCATTCACCAGGAGTCAAACAGTTGATTTCACTTCTCCAGGTGGACTATGTTGCTAGTCCTTGCAGTTGCCAGGCATTCAGCTCAGCTTATACAAATACCCATATGAACAAAAATGCAACATATTTGCAACGCTATCTAACACAGGGGATAGAAGAGGGTGAAGTCATCTCGAGATTGCTTGCTTCCTAATTTACATAAACATTGTAATGTATAAGTGTTGGCTCAAGAGAATTGAAAAGTCTCTGAAAATATTTTGAATCCTTCTGCGAATGCAAAAAAAAAGACCTGTAAAAATCCACAGTATTGGTGCTAGCTAAGGTATTTTAGAGAATGCACTGGATAGGAAGAATATTACATAAAAGATCCAACAGAATATCTATCATTTCCTGGCCTTTACTATGAGGCCAGTAATTCTCTGCTTTTGCCTCCACTGCACATTTGCCAGTAATTCCACAGTGAATAATTCCCATTTATCACTGAGTTCTTATGAAGACACTTCCAGGTTAGAGCTTGACATGATATAGTCATGAAAATCTGTGATGTTTAAAATGTGCAGGAGAGGCAGTTGGGAATGCATTATAGGAACATTAAATTGAGGGTCTATACAGAAAGGTTTATCTTGCTGCTCTGATGTTTTCCCCTTTTTATTAAACCATCATTGTAGTAGAGGCTGGACTGAGGTGTCTTCTGTCCTAGCAGATAATCTGTATGCATATCATCTGACCACATGTTAAAACTATCTTCCTTTTTTTTTTTTGTTATTCCAGGAAAATTGTTTTACTTCTGCTTTATCATTCCTGGAACCCACTATCAACTGATCCTTACATCATGCTCCTACAAGAAATGGAGGTCAAATCCACACAATGGTTTGTGTGAATTGGGATAAACTTCTGGCTGTGCATGCCAGCCTGAACCTTCCCTGGCTCTGATGGAGATTAAAAGACAGTAAGGATTACAGAGGCAAGAGCAAAAGCAGAACTTTGGGTGCCAGTTTCAGCATCAATAAAGTATCATTAGTCTATGGGTTTAGAGTTCAGCACAAATTGAATTGTGTGTGTATTTAGCACTAATAGTATTGAACTTTGTGATATTATTAAAATCAGGTGGGAGAAATGGAAAGTTAACTTTTTCTCATATGTGATATGCTGTCTGTCTTATATGAAATTAGGCATCACACACAGAGAAGAGAAAAAGTTTTCTCGTGTATTCAAATGTTCATGCTGAAGCCCATATTTTCACCATCAGTCAGGAAATTGCAACTTCAGGAGTACATAAATATAAAATAGTGTTTCAAACATCCAGCTTCTACTGCAGCTCTTTCATTGAGTCACTGATAAATCTGTTTAATAGTAACCTCCAGACTTCATTTTAACAATGAAAAGAATTATTGTTGAGGACTGTCACTGTCAAGTCACATGTATAATTGAATCTCTGTATGGTTTTTACAAAAAATTTATTGTCACTCTGTTTCCCAAAATTTCTTTGTTTTGTTGGGGTTTTTTATTTGTTTATTTTGTTTTGTTTAATGAAATAAAAGCAGTTCTATAGTAACTTAGCTAGTTAGAGTAGTTTAAATTTCATTCTAATGATTTTTGTGCTACATTAATTTTGTAATTAAGAGTGAGAATGGAGATCATGGCTGACAACATTCACAAGCCAGGCTTCTAATTCCTTGATTAGCTCCTGGCAGGAGAATTGAAAACAGACAATTTGATTTGTTTTCCCCATGGGAATGATACAGGCATGAAGAGAAGTTAGTGGAAAAAAATGAAAATCCAAATCCTAAATGTCCGCCTGTGGCCCAAAATATTGAAGCAGTTAAATCTAGTTTCTAATATAATGGATCTTGATGTGAATTCTCAAGCATTATTTACTGATAGTGACAAAATTTTCAAGAAAAAAGCAAGAATTCTTCATGCATTACATTATTTTATGGGAAACACTGGTGTTTAGACTTGGAAAAAAAAATTATGTATATTCTGATTATTCTGAGCAATATTTTCTAGGTAAGAACAATATGCTTGCACCAGTTTCCACAGAAATCAGTGCTCATCTCCTTTGAATTTATGTGACTCAACTTCAAATGCAGTTCAAGATGTAATTTTGTCATGTCACTCCACAGCTGAGTAGATTTTTCACAGTGAAAAGACTTCTTTAGCCTTAGATGATATGAGAGGAGTGACATTGAAATAAAAATTTTTCAAAAAATTACATTATTTCTTTTAGCCCATATAATTTGCTGTTTGGAAAAAAAAAAGATCTCTGTGATTCATGGGATCAATACCAAATTGCAAGATAGAGAGTTGCTTTCTCAAATTTTGAAGATATGACCTTTACAGTTTTCCACAAAAGCCCTCAATATAATTTCTTCTTGATTTTATTGAATCAGGTTTCTGTCTGTGCTCAAATGAGATTTCTTGAATCTTGCAACTCAAGGAGTCAGAACTCAGCATTTCATCCATTAATAAAAGATAGTTTGTCTTGGTTAGTATGCAGAAAACTCACGTAGTCATAAATTCACAGACGAAGTGCTGTATGTATTCTACCACGTTAGAGTCCAGGATAACATGAAATTCAATATTCATTCAGAAAGCACAGCAGTGTTCATGAAATACTGAGTTATGTAGTTTTAAATGCTTTAATTTCTGTGGGCCAGAGAGCTAAATTATTTATTGTTCTCTACCTACATTTGAAAACTGTATTATTCTTTGTGAAGAGAAAGGGGGAAGGGTATACTACTGTTTGCAGGTATACATTTTACAACCATTCTGTGCAATTTGTAAATTGTTCACACTTGGGGTTGTCTATAGGTCTGCACTTATATTACTTAGAATGAGGACAATTCAGACCTGACAGGTGCTTTGGCATTGCTGCAGTACATATAGTTTAATTATAGTAAGAGTAGTGTATAGAGATAGAGACTAAAAATCTGCTCTGACTGCTTGCAAAGACTGTGTACCTTGGACAAGGATTTTGGAAAGCAACCCTTTGGTAAAGCCAACACTATGGCTGAGAGACAAAGGACACCATCAGGTACATGCTTCCAGATGTTAATCGCCATCTACAGGGAGAGCAGACTCAGAAACTACCTGAGTAATTTCTTCAGTGTCCCGTTTCTCCATCTTGTGAGGAAAGGCAACATGCAGCTTTTATCCTGCCTAATTCATAACACTCAAGGGAGATGCTGGTTTTCCTCACTGTGATTATCTGCATGTCAGTCACAGAATCACAAAGTGGTTGAAGTTTAAAGAGAGCTCTGGAGATCATCTGGTCCAATCCTCTTGCTTTAAAAGCTTCATCTGGAGCAGGTTGTCCAGGACTATGTCCAAATACTTTTTGAATATCACCAATACTCCTCAATATCCCTCAGAAATCATCTCCAATGCTCAGTCAACTTCAAAGTAAAAAAAATCCCCGCTATTCCTACAGTTCCTGTGTTTCAGTTTCTGTTTATCGCCTCTTATCCTGTCACTAGACACTAATTGAGATTGTACACTTCTCAGCCTTTCTTCATAGGAGACATGCTCCAGCTCCTTCACCATTTTACTGGCCCTTCACTGAACTCTGTCCAGAAGCTCCATGGCTTTCTTGTGCTGGGGAGTCCAGAACTCACAAGTATGGCAACATACTTGGAATACATGCAGTACTCCAAGCATGAACTCAGCAGTCCTGTGTACAGGAGAAGGATCCCCTCCCTCCACCTCCCAGCAACACTATTCCCAGTGCAGCCCAGGATACCATCTGCTTTCTTTGCCTTAAGGGAAGGTTCATGGCTTGTGTTCATCCTGGTGTCAATCAGGGCTTTTTTAGGAGAAAGACACTCTGCGGAAAATTTATCAATTATTTTTTATGGTTATCGTTTGCTTTTTACATAGTCTACCTCTCTTAATTTGTACCTAGGTCTTCTAGTCATTTGATTACACAAAAAACTACTCATAGATATTTCTAGACGTCAAGGTTAGAGAGAAAGATACTTTAAAAATTAAGTCCAATTCTGCCAATGAATCTGAAAAGCAGAAAAAATGCAGGGTTCTGTTTTATTTTGCTAGTTATGTTAAAGTAAGGTTTTTGTTAAAATTATTATTAATTTATTTCTTGATTTGTATTAGTGGAATGCTTTGTGTTTACAACAGTGTCTATACCTGTTGGGTCTTTATGTTTTATTGACTGAATATTAGGCCTAAAAATAGCCAGCGTCAGACATTTTTAATAGGAAAGACAGAAGATTGATTTCATTGGCATTTACCTGACACTCAAATGTCATGTATCCATGTCTAAAAGTCCTAAAGCTGCCATCAAATTGGATTATAAAAAGAAAAGAATGTAATCAATAAGAAATTAATTTTAAAGGCTTTATTAATAGCTTAGATGAAAATCAAATTTGTGTATTTATACTGTAATTATATTGTTCTCACCTTCTAGCCACTGTTAGCTTAAAGCTCACTTTTTAAAATGTTATATAACTGATTCTTCCAGAACTAATTGCCCTTAATCAATACCAGCTCCTTGATTTTGTCACACTGCTTCCCAAATGTATAGCAAGCAAAAATACATGGCATAATGTGCTGCTGTTTCAAAAAAACTGTAGTCATATTGTGCATTTTGGTAATAAAACCCCTCTTGTTATATGCATGTGTAGTTGGAGTTAAGTGTAGGTTGTTAATAGCAAATCACTTTGAAAAACAAAATTCTGTATTATAAATCTTTTGTTAAATTTTAAGAGGCTTTTCATACCTCGACGTCTTTCTTCTCAGAAGATCATCAGCTGGGGATATGTATTGGAACTCCACTGAAGCACTTTGCCACATTAAGTAGCCTCAAAAATGACATAGAAAAAAAGGCTACAGAAAAGTGCAGGGCAGGCAATGTCTTCCCATACTGTAAAAATTTTAATAATGACAATTGAAATGTGTTTTCATATTTAGCCCACAGTTTGTCAAAATAATCTCAAAGGTACTTTGATAGTGTGCTGTGAAATTTATCTTACCTCCCTAGCTTTTTGTCAACCTGTTTGGTCATGCTTGAAGAGTTGAATTGCTCAAATTACTTCTGGTAGAAAAGAAAACAGAGATTAAAGTATAGGGAGACTGGAATGATTAACGCTACAACATTCTCTAAAAATTAAGGTTTTATCTGCCATAGGGATATCAGGGACTGTGTGAGCACCAGTCCAGCTTCCTAATGAACCAAAATGCAACCTGCAAAAAATGTGGTTCACTACAATTTATTGGCATCCCAGCACTTCAGATTTGCAATTCTATCAGTGACTAGAAATCCTGGAAGAGAACTTTCCTGCAGGTAGCCTTCAGACATGGAGAGGAGATAAATCTGTAAATCCAAAATCCACTGTTATTAGGTGAGATGACATCGTATGAAAAAGTGGGGTCACGAAGAAGTTGTGGAACTGACTAATGGAATTAAAAGCTGTTCAAGTAAGGGTAAGGACAAGAATGAAATAGAAGCCCAGGGTTGTTCTTTTGCCTTCACCAGGACTTCTGGAAGTGACTGTGAAAAAAGGACCATGCTTTGTGATATCTTTGGGCACAAAGAAGGCAAACCTTTGAGTGATAAATTATTGGCAGTTAAAGGAGTGTTTGGGGAAGCATCACCATATGCTTTTTTTTCACTCTTCCCTAGGCCTCTAATCTTGACCACTGTCACTAGGAGAACACAGTACCAGACAGATCTTTGGACTATTCTTAGGTTCCCATCTTATACTCAAAGGCAGCATGAACAAAGTGACCTGTAAAAAAATAAGTCACTTGCCAAACCTTAGATAACCAATAAGCACAGTAAGAGTAGGCCTGGTCTGCCTCTCGATGAACTGGTTCACATTCCAAAACAGAGTCCACCAGACTGCTTTGTCCAAACACACTCACAAATGACCAAGGCATCTGTTTAAGGACAATTTTCTCACATTCCTGGAATACACAGGTAAATTTTTCAGTAAAACTAGAAAATTACTGTCACAGATGTTGAACAAAGGACAAGAGAAAATCCCCCATAGCACATAATTTCATTTTGTAGTAGTTTCTTGAATCTCTTCTATATTTCAGCATGACTTGTTGCAAACTGCAACTAAAATTAATCTCAGATGCCTTGCTCTCAGGGCTTTTTTTCCCCTCTGATTATTGAATATTATGGATTTATTTTTCCATGAGACATTGAGTTTGCCCAGTGTGAGCTGTATCATTACGTAGTGTGTGGTACACTGACCTTCCCATAAGCAGAAAGCTATAATAACATCTAGATATTCAGTGCAGCATGAACAAAAAGAAAAATACATTTTACTTTCATTTTATAAATAAAGATGAATCATCTTTATTTTATAAATAAAGATCATTTATCAATTAAATGGTCATGTTCTTCAGCAACATTTTCAAAAAAGCATCTCGAAAGTAGATAACTTCATCAAATTAGAATGGGCAATCATTTATAATTTCTTTTTGGCCTTTTATTATGATTTCTTTTTAATGAAACCATCACTATTTCTTCACTTGGGAACTAAATGAAATGACAACACCTATGGAAAATGTATGGGTTTGCACTAGGACTCAATTCACTGAAATAAACAGTTTTACTCATATTGTTCATGTCAGAATATCCCATACTATAATCACATATTCAGAAATATGTTGCATTTATTGATAATGCTAAGTGTAAAAAAACATTAAAATAGTAAAAAAACCCCATCCAAATATGTTGTTTTAAAGTTCAACCATCTGTACATTGCAGACAGTAATGAAATAAATCACTAACAGATGTAAGCTGAAAGTCTGCTTACATATTCTTTTTCTAACTGCTAAAAAGCCTAGAAATAAAATCAGTATAAATTTACTTTTAAAAATAAGTACTCCAGAACTTTTCTGTCCCCAAAGCTCTATGGTAATTAGAAAACAACCGAGGTCTCATGACAATTTCAGTTTCAGTTAAGAAAGTGGAAGCTGAACAACCAAGAGGAAAAAATGTCTTTTAAGAGGTTTGGAGAAGCTAACGTGGATTTGTCAAGAAAAAGTTCTGTCAGACCAATTTAATTTCCTTCTCTGATATGGCAATAAGATTTGGGAATAGAAAAGAAGTTGCAAATGTCATCTTTCCATGCTAGTAAGGCTTTTGACACATGACATTCTCATGTGCAACTGAGGAAGCACGGTCTAGCTGAAAATAATATACTGGGCTGTGAACTCATTGGAAATCAGCACCTCTCAGTGCTTTGCTATTAACAATGAAAGGTTATCAAGCAGGATCAGGCTTTTGCTGTTTTCAACATTTTTATTAACTGTCAGAATGAAGAAATCTGCTTATTCAAATCACAAATTACATCACTTTGAAAGAGATTGCTCATATACAGGAGAGGGAATTTGGGACTCAAAATGATCACGAAAAATGGATGATATATGATATGAAAGATGCATGATGCTCTAACAGAAGAAAAGCAAGGTTTTGCCACTCAGGCCAATTCATGTGGCAACGCAGAACTTTGCAGGCAGCAGCTATTCAGTAAAGACATCAAGAGGCATCATTGAATCTCAAGCTGAAGGTCAATCAAGAACACCTCAATGTCCTGAGAGTGATCTAGTCTAGTTAGTGACCAATACAGGACCAAAATGGTCAAACACTAAGGAGAGGAACAATAATTGGAATGGTTGTGAATAAACAAGGGTGTCCTACACTTTTCTGGACTTCTTGATGGCGTGTCAAGCTTCAAGCTAATATATTGCAAAAGTGAGAAAAAAGAGTGGTTGGCCACCAACTAAATATGTCTGTCTTTAAATGTTCTAGTTGAAAGAAATAACTACTGGGAATGAACATGATGTCTACATGTTACAGATGTCTAAAGACTTAAACTTTTCCTGAAAGAAAGAGCTATAAAGATAGTATTTGCATGTCATTACCCATAGAAAATTTAACAACAAAGTAGAAAACAACCCTGGCAATAAGATTATCATCTAAGTTACCATGCCCTAGGACAGAGGAACAGATTTGATGATCTCTCAGAGGTCAATGATTCCACAACTTCAAAATCTTTCTCTTGTATTCACTTTATTGAGGGAAAATTACATTTTTTAGCTAAATGTAGTTTTTTCCTTCAATTATTTTTTCTCAGTGTATCTTTAACATCACCAGTAGAAGCCATTTCATTTTATAGTCATCTAAAATAGACATGTTGAGACCAGATTACCTATTTAGACTTTATTTACCCAAGGTACAGTAGGGACCTTTACTGGAAAATTACTTCACCTCTCTTTGACAAAGGATTCAGGCAGAAATTTGTTTTTCCACCAGCTGCAGGAGAAGCCAGGACTAGTTTAGACCAGATATCTAATTTTGATGGCTGGCATTCATTGAAAAAAGTTATTCCCGTATGAGATACTAATTATTCTTTCCAATTATTATGGAAAGAGATCAGTAGTAATATTAATCTCTCTACATATAAATTCGTTCTGTGATTTAGTTAGTTACATCTGGGGAAAGGTAGGAAAAGACTCCAATTTTTGATGAAGGACAATCTCTCAAGGTGTCTTTTGGCGGCATTTGAACTATCTGCACTATCAGGTGAAATCATTAGCATTTTCCCACACAGCACATGTATCTTTTATACAGATGGGCAAAAATCCTGAAACAAGACAACAAATATAGCTTTGTTTTCCTTTCAGAGTTCTTGTATGATTGAGGAATTGGGTTTTGGTTACTATTTAACTTTATCTAAAACAAGTGATAAATGTGATTCTCTTTATTTATACCATGTTCTCTTCAAAATCCATTATTGCTAAGAAAATCTATAAGAAAAAACCTTAGTGTCCAAATCTCAGTTCTTTCAGAAAATGGCAGGTTGTCCTTTGAAAGCAAAAGTGATAGAATCTCCAATAAAGAAAACACTCCTTTACAAATTCACAGAACATATTACTGGCAGGAAAAAAAAAATAAACCAGGTCTAATAGAAATAAGAGATAAAACTTGAACATTCATGTGTCAGCTTTTTGGGAGAATACTTTACAGTATCTCTATTTGGAGGTAATTAGGTGTTGATAATAGGATGGCATGAGAGAAGAGAAAGGAAGAGAATTCAGCCATGCTATTTTTGGTTTATGGCTAGTTAGCTTTGAATGGCATGTTTCATTCATTCATTTAATTAGCAATAGATCACATTTCTTCTTATGGCAGATGTTGTTTTGCAATCACAGGGATTCTGGCCAGAAGCACCAGAATTGCCAACTCCAGGGTCAACCCATGTAGAAGTTCTCCAAGTCTGTTTCTCCCAAATCCACACCCAAGGCACAGTTATAAAATTAGCTTAGTTTGTTCACTACTTAAACTTTAAATGAGTCTGAAATGGTGAAAACTCCTAACAGGATACTACCTTGCATCTTTCATCCTTAACAGGACCTTTATTGTTATAGTTAATCTTCTTAGCAACTCTTCACTTCAAAGAAATGATGTGATGTTTTGCATAAAAATAAAAATTACACATCCCGCCTCACCATCTGAGAGGAACCAATTTAAATTTTGCCTCAACATTTGTTATAAATCCATTTTATGACATGGAATGAAAAATTACTATACGTAGTAGTAATACGCTGTACGTGTGCGGAGAGCCTGAACACGGGCCACGCGCAGGGGGCAGCTCGGACACCGGGTGGGGACGGGGCGGGGACGGAGACCGCTGAGATAACACTCTCTGAGCGGACAAGTCTTTTAGAAAATGGAGAGAAGTTCTGTCTCTGGGGGGAATTCACCTGACAGCCCATCAGCGGAGAGAAAACTTTCACCACTGGACTGCAAGTGACATCCCCCTTGCTGGCAGTGCAGACCCCTGGATGCCTGGGAAAAAATGCCTGGGAAATCCGGCTGTGGGAGGAGTGAGCACATAACAGCAGTTAGCTGCGCCACAGTTTTCCTGCGAGCTTTGTGTTCCTGGGAGCAGAGGCTGGCCCGGAGGGTCAGCTTGGCACACCCCTCCTCGCCCCCCGCCTTTTTCTTCCTGCGGTGCTGCTTCTTCCCTGCCTGTTGTTATAAATACATGTTATAATTTTGGCTTTTCGCAAATATTAAAATGGATGCTATATGTATAATGTTAAAATAGCTTTGTTATATACTTTGTAACAATAATTAATGCCTTATTTCTGTTATTAACTAAACTTAGACGTAATAGTGAAATAGCTGATATAGTTATGCTTGTGGTAATTGAACTGTCTGCCTGGCTGGATAACATCCAGTGTGCGTGTGATGAAGACCCCTGCTACTGACATACCAACTATCAGCAACTACCGTCTGCAGAAACCATGGACCAAAGCCCAAGCTGGAGGTGATAATAAAACTGACCAAAACCACAGCCAGCGAACACACATGCTCTGAAAAGGCGGACCCGAGGAGGAGCCATGCTAAACAGTCCCTGGAACATGTAAACTAGTTTGGGGAAAAGTTTGAATATGCATAATTGATTATGAATATGCATTAAGCTGATGCAATAGGAAAGATGTGTAAAGGGTGTCTCCGCTATGGCAGGTGTGCTCTTGGCTGAGTGACAAGCACCCAGTGCGGTGTTTTTTTGCTTTATTGTCTTTGTCCCCTATTGTCCTTTATTAAACTTTTAAATTCTAACAGGAGAGTGAGCCTCGTTTTTCACACTGTCTTTCCTGTCCTCACCTGCTCCTCAGCCCTGCTTCGCCTTTTCCCCGAGGCAGCTCGTCCACCAGCGCCTGCACCCAGCCCACAGCCGTCGCCAGTGCTGCTTTTCCCACCTTGCCCAGCACCAGCCCGCAGCTGTCGTTCACCGACAGCAGGGACACGCAGCCTGCTGCTGTTTGGAAATCGCGCCCAGCCCAGCACGGGAGCCACGCAGACTCCTCGAATCTCGCAGCACACACGCTCCGTCTGCCAGGCTGACGCTGACAGGGTGCCCCGGGGTTCTTGCAGTAACGCTGTCCCTGTCTTCTGTTCCTCTCTCCATCTCTCTTTTCCCCTCTTTGCTCTTTTTTACCCTACTCCAGTCGGGACCATACTCTTTCTTTATCAATAAACAGTTCTCAGATATAATATTTTCCATGTTTGCGCTTTATATTTGTCCAAGAAATCTATCAAAAAAGAATCCTCCCCAACTCCCCTTAAAGAGGAACAAGACATCATCATCAAGCTTTCCATTGATGTGGAAGGAATTTTAAAAAGCATGTAACAATCTTAGTGAGTGTCCAAGGTATCTGCTCTGTGGGAGACTTTTTCTGTAGCTGAGATTGATATCTTGGGGTAGAAGAAGGTTATTTCTAGCCTTTTGACAATTTTGCAGAGGTACAGCAATGTAAATGAATGTTCAGGAATAAAGTGGTTCCGTAAAGTTGTCCGAACATACAAATTTGGAAGGGATAAAGACTTTTACATAGACTAAAAATATCTTCTGCCTTTTGAATCTAGAAACCCTCTTCCCCCCTAACTAATGAACTCTAACAAACTGCATGCCAAAACCAAGAAAAAAGCCCTGGATTTTGTGTGGACAAAAAGTCCTGAAAGCTTGCTGTCAGAGAGGCTGTAGATTGAGGAACTCTGGAAGTCCTTAGACTACAGAATTTTTAGGAAAATCTGTTTACCTCTGGGACCCTTTGTTTTATCACACAGAAGTAGGTGTTCTCTTGCTCTTAAGCACGTTTGCATTATAAATCCCTCTTTTCTCTTGTTCTGGGTGTCTTATGCTTTAAACCCCATGGAGAAGAGCTTCTACAGGACCAACAGTACAGAAAATCCTGCAATAGATTTCAAGAGTCTGAGAGTTTGAAGTTATGGGTCTTTAAGGCAAGCCCAGATTAACACATTCCAGTTAATATTTGAATTTTCAGTAATAAAAACCAAAGCAATGATTGCTCCATTCCAGGAGTAATATTTATAAACATTAGATGAACATTTATATCATATGTTTTAAAAATCTGTTTTATGAATTGAATAAGTTGGGAAGAAATACAAGTTATATAACTTATACTTACCTTCATTTTTTATTAAAAAACCTCAACCACAATGTTATCATCTCCTTCATAACTGGAGTTTTGCTTCACTGAAAATATCCTTTATAAAATATTAATTTGCAAGGTGAACAGCAGGGAAAATTGAGCTGTGTCCCATCTTCATGTCAGCTGGGGATTCACATATTCTCCAAGCATTTTAAGAGCAATACTAACACTCAGTTTCTCCCACGTGCCCATTTAATCTGATCAAAGACAAGAAGCAGGAAAGAGATGGGAATGACTGAGCAGGCAAGAAAAGGAGACCATGTTGTTTCCTATTAGCAGATGTCCTGAGCAGAAACACCTGGCACGGGCAGGACCTTGCCCTCACCCTCCATCCCTGGACATGTGTTTGCCACAAAACCCTTATAATTCTTCTTTAGACCTGTTACGATCCGAATAAACACAGAAGAGCAAGGAAAACTAAGTGTCTGTAAATAAAATGAATAGAACCCAGAAAGTTTGAAATACACCCCAAAACTTGATTAAAAACAAATGAGGTTAGATGTTAGTGCCAAAAAAGTTGATATATTTTATCTAATAGTAAAAAAAGGCAAAAAGAAAGAAAGATGGCAGAAAGAAGGAAGGAAGGAAGGAGAGAAAGAAAGAAAGAAAAAGAGAAAGAAAGAGAGAGAAAGAAAGAAAAGTGAAGAAATAGAAAAAAAGGTGGGAGGGGTAAAGGGAGAGAGTGACTGGGGTTAGGTAGAAACATATCACCCTTCTGAGGGTCCCAGTGACATCTCGTTGATTCCCTCCATCTAGTCTTCTTGGTTCTGAGGGTCCCCCACAGCCCTGCACCCAAAACTGTAGAATCTCGTGGGTTAATGTACATTTGGGACAGGTGGGAATGCCCAGGTGCCTCCTCTGGGGAGGGCAAGTTTTACAGTGTCCCTTGCAACACTGTGGATCTGTTGCATCATGTTGCAGTGCTCTGGTGCAGGGTCTGGGGATCCCTTTGTGGGGGACCTTTGATGGGCCATGACACCCCCTCTGCTGTCCTTCATGTTGATGCAGCTTTTCCTGGGGTGAAGGGCCCTACAGCTGGGCTCCTCTGCCCAGCAAAGGATGGGCATTCACTGCCTCTCACCAGAGGCTTTTTACTACACACCCAAAACCTCTCCTCTCCCCACCCTTTGGTGTGAGGGTCTGTTCAAGCCTGGCAGCTGATAAACCTGGGGCTGTGGTCTCCACCCTGAAGGTGTTAAGCTTGGCCCTTCTGTGAGTGTATTCTTCTCCCCCAGTCCAGACCTTAGTCACTTTATCTTATGTCCATCAATGGGCAGTGCAGGCCCTTAGATCCCTATTCAGGGTGTGGTGGTCTTCTCTTCAGCTTTTGTCATACAGTTTTGCTATAATAGGCAGAAGTCCTTCATGAAGATGTTTAAGGCATAAACCATAATTTTTCAGTCTCCGACAGACCAGTCTAAGGTTTATTAAAAATCCGGGGTGCAAGGAAAGAACAGCATGCCATGGACTTCAGTAAATTATGTATTATATTACATAGCCACAGAATATGATCTCCTTTACTTGCTGTCTGAGTATATCAAATACTGGCTCTGCAGAGGGATCAGGACCGCCTGGAAAAATGGGTTGAGGCCAGTTGTCTGAGGTTCAACAAGGCCGAGTGCCAGGTCCTGCCCTTAGGTCACAACAACCCCCTGCAGAGCTACAGGCTGGGAACAGAGTGGTTAGAAAGATGCTCAAAGGAAAAGGACCTGGGGGTTCCGGTCGACAGCAGCTGAACGTGAGCCAGCAGTGCCCAGGTGGCCAAAAGGGCCAATGGCACCTGGCCTGTATCAGCATTAATGTGGCAGCAGGACCAGGGCAGTGATTGTCCCCCTGTGCTGGGCACCAGTGAGGCCACACCTCAAATGCTATGTCCAGTTCTGGGGCCCTCACTGCAACAAAGACATTGAGGGGCTGGAGTGTGTCCAGAGACGGAAATGGAACTGGGGAAGGGTTTGGAGCACAAGTTCAGTGAGGAGCAGAGTGTTCAGCCTGGAGAGCAGGAGGCTGAGGGGAATGGCTGAAGGGAAAGTTGTAGCCAGGTGGCGGTCGGTCTCTTCTCCCAGTTAACAAGTGACAGGATGAGAAGAAATGGTGGCAAGTTGTGCCAGGGGAGATTTAGATTTGCTGTTTGGAAAAAGCTCTTCACAGAAAGTGTTTTCAAGGAAGGGGCTGCCCTGGGGAGTGATGGAGTCACCATCTCAGGAGTTATTTAAAAAATGTGCAGATGTGGCACTGAAGGACATGGTTTAGTGCTGGACTTGGCAGTGCTGGGTTAATGGTCTTAAAGTTCTTAAAGTTCTTTTCCAACCTAGACGAGTCTCTGAGTCTGATTTCATGGACAGTTAATTTGATCTGCCTTGATAATCGGTAAGTCAAGAAAATGCTGAGGTAGGAATTATACCCTATTTTTCTGAAATAACACTTCAGAATGAGTCTCTCTGAACATGGTGAATTTTTGATGACATGATGGAGCAGGAAAGAAAAGCTGCACTGGCAACTCCAAAAGTGTAGAGAGCTGCCAACAGAAAAATAAAAAGCAGGACTAATCAAAGATGTAGAGTTGGAAATTTTTTATCCTGAAGATCAGAAAAAAAACCGTAATGAAGTGAGAATAGAATAAATTCATGAGGCAAGAGTGGCAGACAAAAAAACATGCAAAAAATAAAAAGCCTGTGGAAATACTACTTACAACCTGAAACAGAATGATGCTGCTGTTGTACCAAAGGCTTAACAAATACATATATTTCTCACATTTAAAGAAGCAGGAGATGGGTGATTTGCAGGCTTTTAAGGAGGATGGAGGAACTTAAGACTATTACAGATGCCAGAATGAAATAGTTTGATGGTTGGGAATATTTTGACAGGATAAGTAGAGAAACCAGTCACTCAGGAGTGTCTAGGGAGAAGATAAACCATCTTCAGGATCTAATACACTGGATATATAGCTGTTCCTCTCTGAGAAAAGGGCTTAGCTGGAACCCTCTCTTAAAAAGTTAAAAAAATATTAAAAAAAAAAATTAAAGGTTGTCCCTGTAAACCCTATATCTCAGTGTGTGACTCAAATTTGGTCCGGAAGTGTTGCTTCTTGTAAGTGTTATCTCCACTTGACCAAAACATCAGATCAATAAGAATTTTGCTTGCTGACATAGTCCTGAGGTTATTTATCTTCTAAAGAAAGAATTCTGCTTCATTAAATGTGCTGCCTTCAGTCCAGCAAAGCACTAATTTTTGTTCTGGTAATACCAAGAATTCCTACAAGCAATCCAATTCTTCATAGTTATTATGCTCAAAATCTTGTTTATATGCAAAGAGAAAGGCATATATTATATATATAAAAATATGCACATTAGGCCAAGAATTTATTGTTAGTATGACTGAAATATTATTAGTATAAATCAAGGATTATGAGTCTAATGTAATTGCTACAGCAAAGAAAAGAAAATAAAACAAATCAATGCAGTTAAAACTGTTATACATGTCTTAGTTTTCACTCCTACTGGAGCTATGCTCAACCTGTCACTGCTCCTCTATGTCCTAAGGTCAGGAGGGCTCATGCCGTGCTGAGAGATGGCGTGTGCAGAGTTTTCAGCATCCTTTGCTGGCAGGATTATGATGCTCAGGTTGATCACTATTTCTTCCTCGGTCTAGGATTCATTTTGGTTTATTTTTCTTGTGCTTGATAACGCACTTTATACCTTTCTGCTCCTTCACTGGTCTGCAGCTCCATATGTTAAATACTATTTCTGTGTTGCCCTTGTCACTCCTAAATCCCATTTTGTACAGGTCTGCATTTCAGTGAGGGATCAGGGGTGGGCTGTGTACAGCTTCCAGGACCACCCTCCATCCCATTTCCCATGGCTGTGCTCCTCTAAGCAGCGTTCTGGGCTCCACCTGACAGGGCCTCTGCTGTTACACCAAGGCTGTCTTTCTCTACATGGCACCTGGTTTGTCATAAATACCTTCTTCTGTGCAGAGTGACTGCTTCTTGCTGCTCTCTATTTTAAACTGTGTTTTTATCACACTAATGCAAACAAAAGTAATGAGATATAGCCATGGACACCTGATCAGTTAAAGAAACTGCTGTCACAGCTAAACCAAGAAAAATGAAGCTTCAGGCAGGTCAAGAAAAGTTAATACAGGGGACGATGGATACACCCCAAATCTGAGGCCTTGGAAACTCAGTACAGTGCTTATGGCCCATGACCAGCAATGGCAGTGCTGTGCTAGAGAGCTCCAGGTGTATTTTGTGCAGGCAGCAAGTACAGGGGACCAAAGGATGATCCCCAGGCTTTCTGACTAAAGCATGTACTTAAATATAAGTGCATAAAGAAGTGTTGCTTATTTCAGTTCTGGCAGTGAAGTGTTTGCTGTCATCATGCCATTTGTGTGCAGCAGTAAACCCTGCTATCACATCAATGAGTACCACTTCATTACTGGAATTGAAACCAGAAACTTATATTTGAGCATCTCCTTTAAAGAGTTTTTAAAGTAAAAATAAAATACTCAGTATAGTGCAGCACTGAAACTGATGAAAAATAATGTGCTCAAAACTTCTCATCACACAGTACTGATTTTTGTGAACATGCTAAGTACTGTTGGTTGAGCATGGAAAAAGAGTTTTGATGTTGCAAAAGTGAAAAAAACCCAAATTTTTTTGAAAGAGGATTTATTTTTGAAGTGCAATTTTGGAACAATTCTTCCCCAAAAGAGTGGTGTGAGTCTTTTTTCCTCCTTCTTTCTAATTGCATTCTTTGAAGATCCCTTTGTCTAACAATTGTGGGTTTGGGGTTTTTTTGTTATTCTCCAACAAATTAGTATGGAAAAGGTAAAGCACAAGTAATTAAAAAGTTAGAAAAGTAAATATTGTGAGAATCATTATGTCTTTTTTTTTCCTTATTAAATAAAAACAAACTGAAAAAGAACATCTGTTTTAAGATACTGTGAAAAGCATTTATTCAGAAAATAACATGTTCTTATGGGATTTTGAAGTTCCATGAAAAAATCTGATTTCTCTTTTCTTATAAATTCCTTGCTTTAATGATGGACAGCACTTCAGACAGCGTAAAACATTAAGGTCATTAGAACCAATGGATTTCAGTTATAAAAATAGATTTGTTTATGGTATTTAAGGACTAGCTTATGTTATCTGAACATTTACTTTTTGATGGACATATAAACTTCAGTGTCTATATACACATATATGAATTATATCGTATGCATGTGTAAGGTGGGAGAAGATGCGGGAGAGAGAGACTGAGTCTGCAGAGACTTCACGCTCCTTTTTGAGGAGCTTTCCAATCTTTCCACAAGCTGCTTTAAAACAATGGAGGGGAGCATCTACAGTTTCAGTTCTTCTCTTCTTATGCTATACATATGGGAAAAATTAAGATGAGTGATTACAATCAGCATGAGCTCTTTAGGAAAATGGGCCAATGAAACTACAAGGCAGCAAAAGTATTTGCAGTTAAGCAGAAGGTAAACCAAGGTATTTTATTTTCTTTTTTTAAACTGCCTGGTAGCTTGCTTTTAAATTTTAACCAATTGAGATTAGAGCTGCTTGTATAGAGTCGACTGCTGTTTAGCAGGAAGCTTAAAAAAAATTAAGATGATTAACAACTGGTAGCAAACATACACTGCTGTCCATGGCAACTCTAACACAAAACCAGAAAGAGGAAGTTCTGTGAAGAATGCCAAGGAGTTCTGTCTCATTCACTTAGGAAGACTAATTAGACAGTTCCACTTAGCTCACAAAAAAATTCTGGTTTACTCTGCAATACGTGATTTAAATAAGCTCATAAAGGAGCTTACTGAGAAGTTGTTGACATTAACCAGAATGTGTTTTTCAGTGAGTTATATTTCCTTTATCTATTTATACACTACCTGAAAGACTGAAGTTTCTCATGGTGCTTATTAAGCACAACTCTACAATCAGACTAACAGAAAAATGCTGAAAAATATTTGCAAGCTAAGGGAATCACTGGAGTCTAGCTTAAACTAGATTGACATTAGAGGAGATAAAATTATGTAAACCCTGAAGTCTCTAGAGCAAAAGAATAAACTCTGCAGTTTAAAATAGAATCTGATAGCTGTTTTACTGTTTGATTTTGAACACGTCTGTCAATCAGTATATCATTTATCCTGCATTTTATCTCCACTTTTTAAAGAAAAATCCTGCCCAGAATCTTGTGAGATGTTTTAGTAGTTAATCTATTGGTGTTTTTTTACCTCAGAATCTAATCCAGAGTCTGTAATTCTTGGTAAGTATCCTAACAATAAGTGAAAATGAGTGAAAATGCTCAGCAGTGACATGGTTGAAAAAGTGACACAAGTTGAAGTGACTGGATCAATTGTTGGAATAACATTATGATTCATAATTAGATCTATATCCAGATATGTTGAGTGTTTGGATGCTTGCATCCTATCCTGTGATCTCACTGGAGTAGGATTGATTCCAGAGTAATAAAAGGCAAGAGGGAAGGTTAACTTGTCTCCTAAAAACTGGAGGTCTCTACTCTCTTTCTCCAAATCTGGCACTTAAGACTGCTTGACAAATTTCTCAAGTGGTCTGGACCCTGACTGTTGTTAAGGTCTGCTCCCTTCTTATTTTTCAGGTCCTACCATCAACAATGCAGTGTATAACATTTCTGCATCACATCACATATGACTGCTCAGATTGCCACCAAAATACCTCGTTAATACTATACAGCTTGATGTCAAATCCTCAAACTCAGTCCACAGACATGTGCCACCTCCTATGAACCCATTTCTCTATTTTATTTCCTCAAGTACAAACATACTGCCAGTGAAGTTTGTAAAATCACACAATTGTGTGATTCAGCTGTTTTGATAACATGTTCCAGCCATCTGCTGTAAGGCTCAGCCCATGCTGGCTGCATTGTGGACAGTTTAAAACACCACACAGCAAAAAGCAAGATGACACCTCACTATTTCTTTTTTTAGGTTTTTTTACCAGACAGTTTTCCAAGGTTGATCTCCTGCATTTCAGCAAACAAGATATTGGCTGCTGTTTCTTGATTAACAGGAAATATTTATAACTGACTCAGGGGATCCCAGAGAACACATGTCAATACTGTTGGACCAGCCACTTGCAGTCTTGCACATGCCTAATAAAAGTACAGAACTTACATCAGAAAAGAGATGCAAGAACCAGTGAGACATTGTATACAATACTGGGACCTTGCTAATGAGGTGGTTTTTGCAACTTCCTCATCCAAGTAGCAATGGATGCAATGAATCTGCACTCTGAATTACAAAATGTCCATAAATTTGGATATAAAATTTTTATGAACATTGGGCTCTTTGTTTATTATACATGCAGTCAATTTAATTAACACTGAGCTAGTGATCAAGATAAACTATTCACCTATTTTTAAATTCTCTGTACCAGATGAATTAAATTTACCTAAAGCATTATATACTGGATAATATCTGTGCTCACTCAGGCTTCTTGGCCATCTTTCAGGACAGTACCAAGCTTTTAATTTACACCTCAAATTTCAACTCTACTGCATTCCATCCTAATTTCAGAATATTACAGTGCAAGCACACAGTTTCTGAAGAAGCAGACCCAGATTTCCAAGTCATATCTCACATGTTTATTTGCTCTCTAATTGTTGTGCACTGTCTTCAGTCACAGAAACAGCCTCAACTCCTAGTTCAAATTAGTCATCCTGGTGATTTTTTCTTTAAAGCATGCATGCCTAGGTAGCACTCAAGTAAATTATATTAAAAGTTTTTCCTTTCTCAAGTTGCTCAAAGGCTGCAAAACATAATCTTCACTTCCTTTAGAAGGTGCAGTTGAAATTTGCTGTTCTGCTTTTTTAACATTGTTTTAAAGGATAGTAAGAAGATGAGAGCCATTAAGAAATATATACTGAATATAACATTCTATCCAATATACCTACTCTGAAAAAAAGGAGCTTCACATTAGCCTAAATGTATTCTGTTAGTGAATCTCAATTCATTTTCTGCCAGTGAAAATTAAATTATATGGATTGCATATGGAGTGACATCCCAAATAGAAAATTACAGGAATAAATAATCTTTTCAGATACTAGGAGGAGAAGTGCCTGACTATATGTTTTGTTTTAATAACAGTCAGGTCTGTAAAGTGAAAGACTTTTTAGTAGGGAAATTCTGTTAAAGCAAAACTGGGTAACATCTCCTAAAGGTGAGACTGATGCAGCTTTCCAAACCTTGCTGGAGGGAAGAAAGTTTGAGAAGAGAAAGTGCTCTCTGCTAATTACCCCAAGAAATAGAAACAAGCACTTCCAGAAAATTAACACCATTTCTAAATCAGTTCATGGAGACTCTCCAATTTCTTGTTCTGTGTGGCAGATTGATGTACTTTCTCTGTCACTGTCAGTGGAAGGGATATACCTGTTGCTAAATGCTGACAAGAAGGCTAAGCAACCCTCTTGTCTTCATGAGCTGTATCTTGCCAGAGCTGTGTTCAGCTGCTGGTCTGGCTTTAGACATTTCCAATGTAGGGCTGGTGGACACGATAAAAGACAGTATAAATCACTTGAAAGAGATCCAGGTTTTCTGCTTGACCAGGGTGGAAGTTTTTCTTTCAATACCTGCAACCTATTCCCATAATAAGTACAGCATCCGAAGACTTTCTTTAGAAGTGCCATCTTCCTCCACAATAAATTTACCTGGTGCAGACCAAGTGATTTGGACAAGGTTAGGACACATCCTCTCTGCAGAGGTAATGGAGTCAAATCAGGTGCTGGTTACAATACAGCTCAAGGCTTATCCCACAAGATGTTTCTGAGGAGTGCATATTTTAACAAATGCTTTATGTTGGGCCTTGTATGATGTGATGCCAAGTCTGAGGAAGGACTTTCCCTCTGGCAGGCAGTAGCATATGTCCCTGCTGCAAGGAGAAAACAGCTGAAGGATAATTTCCAGCTTCAGGCGGCAGAGCTGGAACAGAGCCGTACAAGGGGGATCCCTCCACTCTGGATGAAATAATTATGCCTTACAAAAATGCCATATGGATATTTTGTCTTCCTCACTTTAAGTCTGATTGGTTGACAAACATTTTAACTAACAGAATGAGGAAGATTTACATAATTATACTGTATTTTTAAGAACTGTACAAGAAATATGCAAATTCTGGGTTGGCTTCTACTACTATAACTTTGCTTTTATAGGCTCATCTTTTTATATCTCCCGGGCTGTTGCTCAGCAACAAAAATGGCACAGAAGTTATTCACATCCATCTAGTGGAAAAGTCTGTCCGAAAGGAGACAAAATAAGTTATCTGAAAAAATCTGAAAAATCCCATGCTAAATGAATTATCTATCTATCTTCAGCTGTTACCATTCTTTTTCTTTCTCACATCAGCCATACTCACCATTTTCACTTCAAGGATCAGATACACTTATCTCCTATAAGTGGAAGGCCTCCTATAAGGAAGACCTCTCTACCTAGGAAGAAAATAATGTTCGTAATATTTGTTGTATTATCTCATAAAAGTAGATTGGAAGACAAAAAGGAAAGAGGTTTAGATCTGTTCTATGCCTAGCACTGTAGTGAATGTAAGCTTTTCTTTTTCATGTCTCAATCCACACAATTTTCATACATGAAAATTTGGACTTTAGTTAAATCACATACAAAGTCTCATGGGGAAATGTCAATAATTTGAGTTATTGTTTCTTATTGGTGGTTTCACATCAGAATGGAATGAAAACCACTGGACTTAATATCTCCTTTAATAAATAGATATGTACATTAAAGAAACCCACAACAAAACTTGCAGTTACCACCAAGGCAGAAAATATGACAGGAATGCCCTAAAATCTTATAACAACCAAGATTTTGGTTTACATTTGCCAAAAATTTATCATAATAAAGCCTGTTTAACTTCAAAAATGATGCAGCAAAACGTTTTGCACTGTAAATGTTATGTGTTCCTTCAAATAAGATAATTATAGCATCATTAGAACCTTTTTTTGCTGTAGATCCTTCTGTTCTCTGTTCATATGTGTACAAATACGGAAACTTTTCTTAAATGTACAGAGTGAAAAGAATGTAAATTGCAAAGTCCAGAGGTCAACCAGTCCAAACTCATGCTCAGAATAGTTGGTGGATTTTTTAAATCTAAAACTTTTGGCTCTAAGGAGCATATAGTTAACCCAGAATTCACAAGATGAGTGAACCAAAACTGGGAACCAAAGAATAGTGTAAGACTTTGTATTTTTTGTATTTCATTTCACTTTTTTTTTTCATTTCATTTTATTTTCATATTTTTTCTACTACTTTTAAGTAACCAATTTCATGGTGGATAGAGGAGGTGGAGAAGACTACGTTTGGCTTCCTACTTAACATGAATGATGTTCCAATGACCAGGAGACCTTCAAACTAAACTACACTGGTTGTGCTGGCTGCACTGGCATGCTAAAGGCCTTGACCCAGGAAGAAACCCTGGGGCATGATGTAATTGCTTAAGCCTGCCCTGCCTTAATCAGAAGGTAAGAGAAGTTGACCTGCAAAGCTTCTTTCCAAAATAAACTCCTTTATGACTCTTACAATGTAGTGGTTTCCACCAAAAAATAATTTTATCCTCTCTTTCATAAGCTTTCATAAGCTGACATAATTTCTCCAACAGCTGAGTTTTTTTAAGATATGATTGAGATTAATTTAAGGTACAAGAAAAATACTGCAGTCTGTTAAACATGGTACCAATGATAGCGTCAAATAATGATATTAACCTCTGGAGTCATGGCATCAATTAATGTTTTACTCAAAAATGTAAGCTATTAAGATATTTGTATATGACATTTTGCAAAGAGTTGACATAGCAGAGCAACTGAAACTTACAGGTCAGCTGTAATTATATACATACATACAGCTATATGTGAATAAATCTATACTAAACATAAAATGGATAGCTTGTTTTCATAATTCTTTGTGTCATATGAATGTTCGAGCTTTTCACCTCAGTTGAAATCCCACGAAGGGCAGGGACACATACCACTCTGCTGTCAAACATCTAATATGGGGAAGTTATGTTCATATTATTAAAGACAGCAATAAGTATAAAATCACTCTACATAAATTAAGAGGATGTCTTAGGTTTTCTAGAGCATTATCATGTGGTGCTCAATGACCTAGGAATTTTCTTTAGTCACAGGTAGTTTGCCAACTACATTTAGTATGTGAGGTTTTGGTTCAGCTGGCAAAAAACCAGTTTAACACAAAAAGTCTGGTAAAGACTGATTAGTGTGAAAGTCCGAGGAACCTACAGACTGGAATCTTATATTGTACCTCATATGATGCCGTGGTTTAACCCCAGCCACCCCTCACAGCCAATTGCTCACTCCCCCACAGTGGAATGGGGGAGGGAATAAGAATAAAACTGAGAAAACTCGTGGCTTGAGATAAAGACAGTTTAATAGGAAAAGCAAAAGCTGTGCATGAAAGCAAAGCAAAACAAGGAATTAAGTCACTACTTCTCACAGGTGAGCAGGTGTTCAGCCATCCCCAGAAGAGCAGGGCTCCATCACACTTAATGATGACTTGAGAAAACAAACACCATCACTCCAATTGTCCCCCCTCCCTTCTTCTTCCCCCAGCTTTATAAGCTGAGCACGATGCCATATGTTGTGGGATATTCCTGTGGTCAGTTGGAGTCAGCCGTCCTGGCTGTGTACCCTCACAACTTCTTGCTCTCCCCCAGCCCATTCCTTAACTGGGTGGTGTGAGGAGCAGAAAAGTTCTTGACCCTGTGCAAGCCCTGCTCAGCAGTAGCTAAAAAATCCCGGTGATATCAACTCTGTTTTCAGCATGAATCCAAAACACAGCCCCATAATAGGGGGAAAAAGCCCCTTGCCCATCCGCCTCCTGTGTGCATACACAAAAGTTACTTTTTATCCTTGACTGATCATCACCACGTGCTGAAATATCTGATAGACCCCCTTGCCAGAGCAACGCAGTGTTTTTTCATTTGTATGGTTTTTTCAAGCCGGAAAAGAATTTGCTGTGAAAAGGAAATCCTTAGATATGAAATGTGTGCATTTGCAATTTATCTGATTGCATCCTTCAGAATACCTATTTCCAGATTTCCATTGAAATGTAAATGGACTGCACAAAACTGCAGCATAGTATATCAGTACTAATTTGATTCTATTGTTCTCTTGTGTTTGATACTGGAAGTTAATTTACAAAGACTTTAATATTAGACCTAGTAAAATTATGGTCATTGCTTCACCTATGTCCTTTATTTTCCAAAATAACAACTTATAGGTTCTTTGTAATGGTTTAAAAAGATACAGGGTGGTGCTCTTATGAGGTTGTGCTTATCTGAGTGGTATAATTGTGCTCTTCTTAAATTACTCTCTAGAAGAAACACAAGACAGGAATCATCATCTCATCTTTCCTGCAGAATCTTCTCTTGAACTGAAGGAGAAGGAGCAAAAGACAATGGAGGGGAAATGGAAAGGAGAAAGAGGAAGCAAACCAAAAAAATGTTGATTTTTAAAGCAAAAGTATGTCTAAAGCCAGTACTATCTTTAAAAGTTTTTCAAAGCTGTGGTTTAATATAATTAATGGTTTTTCCAGTAGACTTAACTGACAATTATGTCCCTGCCTTGACACATTAGCATGAATATTTATAGGCATAGTTATCAGCAGTTCTTCCTATCCCACAGACATTTTCTACTGCACGAGATTCCCTAGAGTAGGTATAAAAACTAAGTTATATTTAACGGAAAATATTTGTTCCTGGTTCTCCCCTTCCCTGCTAGATGTTTCATCTCCTCTGATTTTATTCACACTTTCCTACAATAATATTGGCAATACCCAAAAACTTCTCAGCACGGTGTCAGCACAGGGTAGAAACTCCCTGGCACATCTGCTCTTGCTGTGCCCTCTAACCCAGGGAAGCAGCTCTTGTGTTCACCTGAGCCATGATGCCAGGCTTTTGGAGTGTTAAAATTCCATTCTGTATCCTGATATCCACTAAGGATGTTGTAATTAAATTGTGAGGGGAAAAAAATATGAAATTGCAACGGTGGAGTATCTCTCCCCTGTTTTGGGGGAGTTTTTTGTTTGTTTGAGTTTGCTTTGCTTTTTTGCTTTTTTTTTTTGCCTTTTTATTTTGCTTTTTCCAAAATCAGAAAAATGTACACCTGTGTTCAAATGATAGTCCTTTCTGATTGTTTCAGTATGAGGCCTAACAGTCTTAAATAAACTTTTCAACTTAGTATACCAGCAAAGGCATGAAATAACACTAAAAATTAAATGGAAGGCTTCATGGTTCAATGCAGATGTAAATTTGTTAAATTCAGGATTCTTTCAGGGGTAACGTAATGCTGATATACTGTCTTACTTAGTGATGTCACGTACTAAACTGATATGGTTCTTTTCCAAAGCTTTAAATTTTGAGGTCTCTTTGCCTTCCATTACAACTTCTGTCTTTGCTGAGCTACAACCATTTTTAAGTATTGGTCAAATTTCATCTTAGCACAAAGATTCATTTAAATGCATTGGCCTTTTAGTCAACTGTCTGGTACAGATTTGCAGCTCTTATTCAGGTGTGTATTCAAAATATAATACTTTCAAATGTTGTTCAGTGTGATTTAACAATTAAAAAAAATCCTATCCTTTTTTCAAAATGTCACAATATTTATAACTTATGCTATCTGAAAGCTGGGTATTTGGTTATGGACGTATGTGTAAAATCCTAAATCTTGTATTATTCTGAGTGTTTTCACAGAATCACAGAATATTTGGGATTGGAAGGGACCTCTGGAGAGCATCCATTCCAGTCCCTCTTGTCAGAGACTGAAATATTATGGTTTATGGCTTAAACATCTTTATGAAGGACTTTTGCCTGTTATAGCAAAGGTGTATAATGACACTGTACCACCAAAGCCCACCCTGAATGGGCCTCCTGACTGAAACCCTGAATTGTGAGTTAAACCACCTAAGGCAATTTGAGACAAGAAAAGTGACACTATTGTTCAGAGCACCTGGAAGAGCATCCACAGCAGGGCCCAGCCCAGCACCTTTGGGTGGAAGCCACAGCCCCAGGTTTCTCTGCTGCCAGGCCCACACAGATCCCTACACCGAAGCGGAAAGGAGGAAATGTTTTGGGTGTGTGGCACAGCCTCTGGCCAGATGCAGTGAATGCCCATCCTCCGCTGGGCAGACTGGCCCAGCTGTGGGGCCTCCCACCCCTGGAAAGCCACATCTATGGGACATCCACATGAGGGACAGCAGAGGGGGTGTCATGGCCCATCAAAGNCATGGCCCATCAAAGGCCCCCCCAGAAGGGTCCCCAGACCCTGCACCAGAGCACTGCACGTGATACTACCTGATGCAACAGATCCAGAGTCTTGCAAGGGACAGTGTCAAACTTGCCCCACCGACCCCCCTCAGGGAGGTACCTGTGT